>NW_023591570.1:0-52482 GCF_014843425.1 Jatropha curcas | reverse complement strand
GCGTCATCCCCTACATTTCTTCACTTGTCTCACAAATATTTTTTTAAGTACTTTCCCTTCGGCCTTAGAAACCATTGAATTGAAACCAAATAACTTTAGCCATGTTGGTTGCGACTAGAGACTTTTGTCAGAATAAAGTGCAACTTGATTTAGGTAGTAAAATTTATACATTCATTTCTTCGGTCAATTCTTAGTCGCGAAAGGTACTAGATAATAGGACATTCACGATTGCAAGCTGTCTCTTGTGAATATTTTTAAATGTTATGGAAATTAAGTTTTGTTTGTTTATCTTTGAATTGATGATTAGAGGTCTGTACAACTTAAGCATATATTTTCGTGTGGATCAACGAATGTTTTATTCTAGTTCATTGTAAAGACATCTATATTGTTAGCGACACACACAACTCTACTTTTTGTGGGATTTTTAAGACAGCTCATTTCTTAATTCTCGAGATTGCCAATCAATAAGGCCAACAACAAACGTCACTCGGTGAGAAGTACTTTTTCCAAGAAAAATGCGTTTTTTGGTTTCACTTTACTATCAAAATCAAGAAAAACTGTGACTATAATTACTTAACTATTTCTGCTCTTCTAAAATTTCCGCCTGGCAGCCTGCATTTCGTTCTCCCTTCTGTCTATATTTCTAGTGTCTCTGTTCATCGCATGTTCCCAACAACAGAAAGGACCAGTCCTCGGGAGTCACATTCCTGAACAGATTGATCTCTTCTCTTCTCATAACGGTGTCATCCTAATATGCTTTACAATCAAGTAACAAATTGGCGAAAAGAGTGATTCATTTTAGATGGTCGCAAGTTTATAGGCAACTAAACAACATTTAACGAGCTTACTAAGACACAAAGGTCTTTGGACAGACATTTGATTCCCTTTTTAAAAAATCAGGTTCAATTTTTCCAGAGGATTGAACCGAACAGTATAAAGGTATATAAAGAAAAATGCTAAGGAAGCAAAAGTTAGTTCTCCTGACTTCTGTTGACAATAGTTCTACTCCGTACGTTGCTCCTCGGATAACAACTTAAAGGGTATGATGTTTAGTGACTTCAATACCGTCCTCCCCCTTTTTTGAAACACTCACTGTTATACGCACAATATGATAAGATTCAAACGCAGAAAAACTAAGATTACATGCTTAGTACATATCAGAAATTGAGTCGTAGATTATTAATCTGTTGTGCCAAACAAAGAAATCTAAGGGGATCGGGAGTAGAAAGCTACCTGCAAACTATCTCGAAGATCCGCTAGTATGATTAACCTGGTTGACACATTGTACGTTTCCGGTTAATGTCAGCGTAAATCTGCCTTTTCATCATGACATCCAGCAAATCCTGTACTATTTCTTTTCTTTTTCAATGGAATAAGCTTGTTGGGTAAATTGTAGGTATTTATGATAGGTCAAAAAGAGGTGCTTTGTAGGGTTACTCCATTGTTGGTTTCCTGTATCGTCCATGCTCGCTCAAGAAAATAGAGAAACAAAAACAGAAAATTGGAACTTAGGTCAACATGGATTTTAATCAGCACCTCTTCAACTCTCTTTATAGTACCTGAAGAAAAACTACAAAAAAATAAAGAAAGAAAAGTAATATTGTACGTCTACACTTTTTTTGTGAACTTCGTTCGCTGCATCAGGCTATATTACGGAGGATGAAGGTCTAAATACGCACAATAAAGAAGTTAGACCTGTCTATTCCTCATCGTATACCTAATTGTCGGGAATGCGTTTCTACTTCATACCTCGCTAACAATTTCACACCAGACTTACAGACTAGTACGTTTCAAAAGTATGGCTTGTTCTTCCAGTGTGATTCCACTGTGGCAAGGACCCAGCTCAAAATCTAAACCTTACTCTTTTTGAAAGAAACCTCTTACAAAGCCGCGATATGATCTTGCCCATACACAATTAGTTAAATTCAAGAAACAAATCAACGTGTAAATATACATGGAAACGCACAAAAAAGGCAAACGAGATGTTATAAGGAGGGAAACCTGGTGCATCTATAGTATTATAGAAGAAAAAAACACTTAAATTTTTTAGATTACCCAATCACCTCTAATCATTTTAATCGGCAATGAGAAATGAGTATGGCGGCAAAAGGGCAAACTCCTCTAATATCGCGTTTTAAGTATAATCAACAAGGAATAAACACCGGTATAGGACTTTCACACTGAGGGAATAGAAGAGACTCTTAGCGAGTAAAATAATTCTGGAGAGAGGAAGGAAGTCTTTATCTTAGTGTGCGGGATTAACATTCGCTGGTTGTTTCTATTAGTGGTTACTGTCATTTCAAAAGAAAACATGCAATCACGCACGAAGGTTGAGCGGAAAATATTCAGTTAGCTGATTATACTTGTTCGCTGAAAAGCTGAACGACCATCTCAAAATCAGCATTATATCTACATCCCGTATATTTTTACTGACTCCCTCCTCCGCAATTCACCCTTCGAACACATTAATGAGATAGTTACCTACCTTTAAATCACTCTATTGTAATATGTTCTAATATTCACATTTAAAGTTGTCTCTCGATTATAAGAATTATTGTTCCTTCAAGCTTGTAGGCTGATTCGGATATATGTGTTTGGGTCAACCGCAATTCTTTTCAAGCGACTCGTAGTTTCTCATGTATGTCACATCTCCCACTTGAAAATTGTACATTTTTCAAAAAAGTGAGGCGGAAGGCAGTAACTCAACATGTCAATAAGGGAAATGCAGTTATAAAAATATGAAACAGTAATCCTATTAAACCAATACTTACGTAAGAATTTAGTGGAAACAGCACCCAAGTAGGTCGTAGAGCCGAGCCAAATTTAGGAGTGTCGGTCAAAGCAGTATTATGAGCTCTTCTTTTATCCCTCATGAACACTGATTATCTATCATTTCTCATCTTGAATGATGAGCTCTAGATTCTTAGGGCTTCGCGATACACCAATTGGATTACATATTTATGAAGATAGGAAACATTAAAAAATGTTTAAAAACTTTAAATGGAGATCCCTTATGTTTGTAAGGTAGTCGAAAACAATTTTGCCAATAATTTGGAACCGCCGAGGTTATTTCTGTCTAGAAATCCAATCTGTTAGGAAGATCTAGAGGAGTCTTTTTCCGAATTGGAGGGATGAAGAAGATAGTGCTTCTTCTCAAGAACACCATTAGCAATCCTCTAAGTTACTCCCAAGGGCCACTGAAGGCAAAGGATGCCTGTTAAAAGCCCCAAAAATTCTGCAAGGCAAATGAAAGATTATACTTTGTAAGATAAATAAACTCATGCTGAGTCAAAGGATTTTGTTTAATCACTCATCTTCACCTCCATAAATGTATAAAAGTTGTCTATGGTTCTTTGTAGCATTTGAAGTGTGTTATATGGAAAGCAAAGAGAAACAGACCATTTGTCAGTTACTGAGAGTGTATTGCTCGACGTTTAGTTGACGTCCTAAGAACGAGCAATATTTAATCCAGATGCTATCTCTTACCAGTTTTTTTCCGAGGATAGCAAAGCGCAGTTTTCAAGGTCTGCAATGGAGCAGTGAGACTGTAAGGATTAAAGAGCGAATACGAAGGCGTGTTACTTTTTGTTGTCTTTTTCACTCGCGACCAAAGATATAAGAAATAAAATTTTTCTCATAAAGAAAGATTTAAAGCTGGTAAGGTTACAGTGAGGAGAAATATGATTTGAAAACTTACACTCTCCCATGTATATAAAGAACCCAAACCTCAGTCGGTGGGCGGAGTAGTTGGATTAATTATTTCCTTTGCTCACAATCAAGTCCTTGGAGAAAGCAGCCATTTTTCAAGTGAGATTTGTAACTGTTGAGGGCTAGCTCGGATTTT
The DNA here is from genome assembly GCF_014843425.1 of Jatropha curcas. Next base: position 48,638 of record NW_023591570.1, on the reverse strand, counting down.
TAGTTGGTAGAAGTAACTCGGTATTCGTTGTCAAAAGTCTTGATGTGATTGAAAATCCATCAAAATGTGGGGGAATTAAGAGTCTTTATTTCAAAATTATAACCAAATTACAGTAGTTTTTGGTTCATATTAAAATCAAAGTTTAAATTACCATGACAAGGTATCAATAACCATGAGAGAATTTAACCCCTTTGAGGGGAAAGAAGAGGTTTGGCAAAAAGGAAACTCTTAAAAATAAAACTGCTTTTCTATTATGATGTTAGAAGGGGCGACCCAGTGCATGAAGCCTCCACATGTATTGGGCTTTTGGAGGAGAGTGTTGATGTACACGTCTTTCCTTACTTTTTTTTTAGATAGGTTGTTAGTGGCTGAATCCATGACTTTTAGAAACACAAGTGAAGAAGTTAAAATTTACCGTTTCCTGCAGCTTATGATGTTATAAATCTAGCCAAAACAAACTGCAGTGAAAAATTAAGCTTCACACGCACAACAAGGAAAAAAGAAAAGGCTTATCTAACAAACAAGAAGAACAGTAAAATATTCCTAGGCTCCGTCCTGAAACTCCAAAAGATTGACACACTTTTCAAAATAGGGGATTAAAATTGAAGAACAATTATATATTCTAATTAACGTCTGCGAATCAAGCACAATTCATTATTGATGAATAGTTAACCAGAGCCTCACCGTTTTCATGGAAAAAGGATTGGAATTGTTCATGCTAGAATTTAAAGTACATTAGCATTTGATGTAGGAGAGGAAACTCAGAAATAGTTAGTTTCAAAATCAATACAGTAACAAAGGGTAGCATACCAAATCTCACCATCAGGTTAAACATCAGAAATATAGTATAGTAGTACAAATGTGCTTAAAAAAGCTTTATATTCTTTTTCTACTTTACTACTTGCATATTCTAAGTAATAAAAGTTAAATTTACTTTACACAGTAACCGGATGATTTTCTCAAAACAAATTCATAGATCGAAATCAAAAGTTTGTTATTATTTCAGACATTGAAACTATAGCTAAACAAGGACAGGTTCTCGAACATTACCTCCAGAAGGCCCTTGCCTGTTGGATATTTCAACAAGTGATAGGCCACCTGCAAAGCCAATCATTGCGAGCCGACCTAGCCACACATTCCAACTGTGCCTTTGAAAGTACCTTGCCCACATCTTATAGAAACTAATGAGGTTTCTACCCAACATGCTTTTCTGAAGAGCAGTTCTTGATATCACTAGAAATGAAAAGCTGGTGTTAGCTCTTCTGGTAATATACATACTTCCCTCCAATCCCAAAATAATAGTCCACAATAATTTGAAATGTCCTAAAATTAATTGGTCCACTTAACTATTTTAGTTAAACATCAACAAGTCAAAAGGTTATTTTGTCAACCATACGCTTTCAGATAACTTAACATTTAATTTCTATTCCACTATAAAAGATGAATTGGTCTAACAAAACCTACTTAATTTAACAGACTTTTCTCAATTCTATGCAAAGCAAACCTGGACTAGAGATGGAAGGAGTAATTATTAAATCAGGAAAAGAACAATTGCCAATATAGAAGGAATATATATGAAACTCACTATTGTAGTTCAAAAAGTTACAACAAAAAAATAGTTCATAAATATCTCTTTTGCCCATTAAAATACAGGAAACGGGATGAAAATCAAACTTAAACTCAGACCTCTTCTGCTGAGATCTATATTTTCAAATTGATATTTACATTTCGTACTGAATCCTTTGATTATCTAATGGACCATATTGCACCTCTAATAGCTCGGGTCCAAAAGCAATGTGTTTTGAAGATCAAAGCTCAAATAACCAAAAGATACAAGGATAAAGTAAATTTTCTGCTCCACGCTTTTTTACTTGGATTGGCATTGTACATACAAGGAAGTTGAAGGAGAATTGGACCAAAACAAATAATCATAATTGGAATTAACTTATAAATGTATACTAATTTTAAAGATTGTTTTGGAGAATGCGAAAGTTGGAGAAAAGAAAATGGGAGAGAAAATGTTATTTTAACTATAAGGAACTAAATGTTGTCTTGACAGACAATGGATATTTATCACCTTCCGAGGGGGAGGACAAACATTTTTCTATAAAGATGATTAATTGATTTTAAAAAAAAAAAATAATTATATGTTAATTCCGGAATTAAAACTCAAATATCTTTCTCATTATTTTAAACTGCTGTGTGTTGGCCATGGGCCCATGACTTTAACAGACAGAACACCTGAATTGTTGGTCTCGAGAAATGTCATTGGCCCAAAATTTTCCAACAAGAAACCTATGTATATAACATTTACCTTACACCTAAAAGATAAATCTGGAAAGCAATGATTTGAAATTTTATCATATGAAATGTATTTGATTTGTTTAGGAATTAATGATACTTTGAGCAATGATTTGAAATATAAATTCGTATTCGATTTTAGCTTAGATTGTTCCAAATGAACTTCATTTCAAATGAAATTCCATAGGATGTTTGAAATCTTGTACACGAATCAAATAACAAGTTACGTGAGTTCTCAGCCACTGTTCAACCAAAAACTAAGCGGCTAATCAAATTCATGATTCTAATCAATCAAGGAGGCAATATTCTGTTGTTATAAAGTATACACTCACAAAAATTTCAATATCTCACACTGTCAGATGTCCTTCCAATGTGATCAAGACTATACGCCATATATCTAATTGACACGAGGTAATAACGTGGGAAGTAAAGATGCAAAATATTAAAACTGAAAGCTTGAAACATATACGAAATGCATCAAACAATAATATGTTCTTTTGTTCTTTGAAGAGATGATGTATTTGATTTTGACCGAAGAGTGTAATTGAAATATGTATGAATGTGACATATGAAAAAATTTATACAAAATAAAGTCAGGTAGATAATCATTCTGTAATTTTAAACTCACCCGATCAAAATCCCAACATAACCACGTAATTATAGAGAGATGCGAAAGCAACAATGATTGTGAATATCTTACAGAGGAGCGAGAAGCCAGTGGCCAAAGGTGTTTTCCACTTTTGGTTTAAACTCAAATGGATAATTGAGAAAATTGCAACTGACATTTCATATTTATCCGCGCTCTGCGTGGAGACTAAAAAAGAGTAAAGTGCACGCTCAAAACAGCTCCTTCTGCAAAGTCTCTTAATTTGTGCTATTGAGCTTAAAAAAGCATAAACTGTCATTCTCAATCTCCTTTAATTAAACTAAAAATATTAAGCATAACAAATATTTTGTTCTTGAAGATGATTGTATTTGATTTTGACCGAGTTATTAATATGTTATTCATATAAAAATTTATACAAAATAAAGTCAGGTAGATAAAAATCATTCTTTATTAAACTCACCCGATCAAAAATCCCACAATAAGTAATTATAGGAGATGCGAAGAACAGATGATTGTGAAGTATCTTACAGAGAGGAGAGCCAGTGGCAAAGGGTGTTCCACTTTTGGTAAAACTCGAAATGGGTAATTGAGAAATTGCATGAATTCTTCTTGCTGAGCTAAAAGCACAAACATCTGCAACATAATTTTGACTAAAAAGCTTAAAATCAACTCCATAGTATCATAAAACCAACAAAAAAAAAAAAGGGAGAGAAAGAGCACCGTGGACGGAGGAGAAGGAGAGCGAAGCAGACACTTGAGCCAGTGCCATGTTTTTTGTTAGAACAAATTTCAATAGCAGAGAAAGTTGTGTGGCACCACTCAGATTTATTTTATTTCGATTATCTCTTTTCCAGTAACGGATCAAGATGACCAGACACTTCTGGTTTTGTTTTGGTACAGATAAATTGACACGTGTACCGCATCCGTATTATATCGATGGAGGGATTTTTCGTTTTTGCCTTATGTTTGGATTGAAGAGGAAAGAAATAAGTGAGAGAAGAAATTTTGAAAAAAAAAAAGCTAGTATATTTTTTTTATTTTGATATACAAAAAGAAAATAAATTATTTTATCGTTATTAATATATTATTTTTCCCTTAATTTTGAGAGAAATTTTTTTTTAAAAAAAGATTTCTTTTTATTTTTTCTTTATTTAAATAGAGAAAAACATTTTATTTTTATTTAAATATAAAAAAATAATATTTTCCTATAAAATTTCCCTGGATCGTATTCACAGTCAGTTATATCTATTTATATCTATATAATCTATCTATATAGTTATATAATATTTAAAGCATGAATATTTATGTGATAATATATAAAAGGATCGAAGTGATGAAGTGATGAGCGGCGCTTTATTCTTTTTTCATTCTAATTAATATTTTTCATTTAATATACATTAAGTTTTTTTATTAAATAATAGAATTATTAATAAATATTATTTTTTTTATTAGACGATGAAGTACCTAATGAAATTATAATTGAGTTATAATTAATAAACATTAATTAAATAATAGAGTGACAATAATGTGGTTAATTAATGGTATTAAAATATAATTTTAGTTCATTAAAATTTATTATATTACAATTAAATCTTATTATATTCCATTTAATTATAAAAATTAATAAGCATTTCAATTTAATATATGAAAATTTCAAATAAAAAAATTATTATTAAAAATGATTATTTCGTCTTTTGAGGTATGATCAGATTATTATAATTATGATTAAATATAATATTATAAATTGAAGTTTACAACACCAAATAGATGTAATTTTATAAGGTAAACTTTATTTATAAAGCACAGGCTTAGAGTTACCACTACTGTTAAAAAAAGTTTATAAATACTATTTCTACTCGTTTGAGTAATACTAAAGTAGAAATTAAAAAGATGTTTAAAATAACACCTCTCGAAAATGCAAAAGAGTAAAACAATTAACTTTTCTCTATGGATCTTTAATTAGTTAAAGGGTTTGTTCGGCAAAATTAGCTGTTTTGGTAGCTATTAATTGTTTTAATAGTATTTAATTATTAACTATTTGAGTAGTTTTTTATAAATTGCTAAAATTTAAACATTACATAAGTTAACTTTTTTATAAAACATTACATTGACATCTAAAAGGTAATTTAAGCTTTTATGTTATTGAAAATTATAAAAATAACATTTATTGTTTTAACTGGTTAAAATGTTAAAAGTTACTTAAAAAATCATCTGAATACAAAAATCATTGAATCGGTTAGTTTCTTCGTGGGACTGCTTTTCCTTTTATTTAAAGAGCGCCACTAATCAATGACAACTTTTCTATTTAATGAAACTCACTTTGGTTATTGTTTAGTCCCGAGTACCTATGTGGCTAAAGCTATAAATGAGACGAACCATTTGAGGCTTAATTTAATAAAAGTTCGCTTAAACTCATTTGATAAACTTATTAAGCTGAGTTCGAGCTGAGATGTTGAACTCATTTAATAATAATCAAGCAAGGCTCGAGCTAAACTCATTATCTCGTGAGCAAATTTATCTTGCCAAGCTCATGAGCTAGATTTATCGAATTGCCCAAAGCTTACAAGTTAACTCAATCTTGGTTTGTTTATGATTATCGAGCCGAATTCAAGCTTAAGCCCATTCAAGTTTAATTTTACCGACTCATTTATAACTAACTTGTAAGTTGTAACTGTTAATTTTAATTATTATATTTCACCCATTGGCTCTGATTTTAACTATTATATTATCCTATTTTTTTATATTTGAATATGTTTTTATCTCGATAATATCATTATTATGTAATACTTTATTTTGATAATATCATTGTTATGTAATACTTTTTTTTGTTTCGTTAAAATTTGACCGTTTTGAATTTTTTATTTTATTTAGATGGCATTTTAAAAAAAATGAAAGTAACTATTTCAACTTTTATCTTTCTGTTGCATGTGTACTAATTAGACATGGTCACGGTTACGGAACCGCCGGTTCCAGTTTTAAAAAATTTGGACCCAAAATAGAATCGAAATTGACGGTTCCGATTTCAGTTTGAAATTGAACGGTTTCGATTCTTTAACGGTTCTAAAATCGACGATTCTGACTGGTTCTCGATTAATTTTCCAGCGAATCGCATAATTATAAAACAAAAAAGTAGAGAACATTTTGAAACCGGCCGGTTTTTCAACCAATTTTCCTGTCGATTTTTGGAACCGCCGGTTCATGGTTTCAAAAATAGTAGAATTGGAACCGAACCGTAGGCCATGGTTCCGATTCAGACCGATTCCGATTCCAATTCCCACTGGTTCGGAACCGACGGTTCCGGCTCCAGGAACCGTAATTTGGCCACCTCTAGTACTAACTTTATCTTAATCAAATAAACATTAATTAAAAAATAAATTTAACTAATTGCTCTTTTTTCTTAATTGATGTGATTCAATTATTTTGATTAATTTTTATGAAAATTCAAACATTTGTCAAGGGAGGGAAAGAGTACAAAATTTTTTTCCCCGAAGCGTGGAGACGCGTGAAAAAGAAAAAAAAAAAAGAAAAAAAATGAAGTGATAATGACATCATCTTCCGGATTGAGTCGGAATCAAATTGGAAAAAAAAAAAAAAAAAAAACAGGAACGCGAATCCCTTCATTTATGCTATAATAGGTCAGACGTTTGTTCAAAATATTCTGTACAACTTGCTCTTAACATTTTTAATTTATTTTATCTATATCTCATATCTTATCTCCATTGGCTCACTTTGATATCTTCTGAAAACATATGCTTAATGATTATCCCTATTTTTATATTTTGGAAGCTATGTATTTATAACTCCCGATAACTATTCTAATTACTTTATTGAATAAATTGTAATAACTGGATAGAAATTTTGTCGATATATTTGATCAATTTTGTTGTTTACGGTAATACTTTTATTTTAGATGATTACCCGAGGAAAATGTAAGTAAACTTTGAACCGGTTTTTGAAGGTTTTTATTGTTTATTTAAGATGGCATTTAAAAAAATGAAATGGGAAAGGTGAGCAACACTAAATTTCCAACACTTTTATTCTTTTTTCCTTGATCTTGCATCTGTTGTACTAATCTAAGACAATATTTTCCAAAGGATCAAGTTGAGTGTACGGCCACAAGCCTGGCCCACGAGTTCCATGTTTTAACAAAAACTTTCTGGACACCTAAAATGAGAAAATCCGGAATCAAAATTGACTTGGCTCCTCTGGTTTCCCCTTCCACGGAATTGCGCGATCTTTCAGTTTTGAAAGCACATTGAATTGCAGCGGGTTCGTCTTTAACGGTTCTAAGAATCGACGATTCTGATGGTCAAGGGTCGATTAAATTTATCCAGCGGAATCGTAATTTATAAAACAAAAAAAAGTAAGGAGAAACATTTTGAAACGGGGCCGGTTTTTTCAAAACCAATTCCTGATCGATTTTGGAACCGCCGGTCAGGGTTTCAAAGAGAAAATAAATTTAGTGGGTCACGAAATTGGGACCTAACCGTAAGGTGAGCAATCTCTTCGCGATAACCGATTTGAATAGCAGGAGACCACGAAATGTGGATGACATTAATATTACCAAAATTTCTCCAGCTGATTCGGAAACCGACAGGGTTTCCGGGCTCTCCCAGGAACCGTTAATTTGGCCACCTTAGTACTACTTTATCATGTATAAGTTCAAATAGGGCAACATTAATTTAAAAAATTAAATTTAACTAATTGCCTCTTTTTTTTCTTAATTGATTGTTGATTCAATTATTTTGGAATTAATTTTGGAGAAGTCGACAGTTTGTGCAAGGGGGAGGGAAGAGTACAAAATTTTTCTCTACCCGAAGCGTTGGGAGAGCCGCGTAGGTAAAAAGAAGAGGAAAAATAAAAAGAAAAAAAATGAAGGGGGGGATATGCCGGACAACAAGGTCTGCCTAAAGTGACTTTGATATTCCGACGTCGCCGATGGAGTCGAAATTCTGCAACTTGGAAAAAAAAAAAAAAAAAAAAAGTGTGTTATTAGCGAAGCCTGGCATCCCTGGCATAGCATTTATACTTTATCTACCAAAAACTGCCAATCTCCTCCATGCAGAGTCGCAAACTCCGGCACACCAAACAAACCATTCATTACCTCATTACGGCTGCAAAACTACACAACCCTGTTCTTTCGCAATCTCCAATTTTTTCTTGTTTAAAACCTCCCCACTGTGTTTATCGCATATTGCTGAAATTTGGTTCTATCCCCTTTTCTCCATTGGTGATACTAGCTATCCTTACAAGATTAAGCTGAGATCGAGAGTGTACCAATATCGAAGGAAAGACATATAATCCGATGCTGCCACTTTCCAAAACTCCCGTTTTATCCATGCGGGAAATCTCACTTCCCTTCTCCCTCCTGTCTTTGAGGCTCATCTCTGTGCATTAGATTGCAAGAGAGTTTCAGGATTGAGGCGCAACGCACTTACCTGCAATTAAGATCGTGCGTATAGCTACTTAGAAGCCTCGACATTGACTATAATATAAAAAGTAAGAGGGCAAGAGAGTTCTACTTCTCTGCACCCAAATTCACGTTTAAATGGAACAAGCTCAGAGTCAGACTGACGACGGAAATAGCTGAAATAACAAATTGGAAAAAAAAAAAAAAAAAAAGTGTTTATTACGGACCTGCATCCCTGGCAATAGCCATTTATACTTTATCTACCAAAAAACTGCTCAATCTCCTCCATGCAAGTCGCAACCCAACAAAGCCATTCATTACCTCTACGCTGACCAAAACAACCGTCTTCGCAATCTCCAATTTTCTTCTTTAAAACCCCAGGTGCAATGGCATCCCTTTCCATTGGAACACACCACGTGTACCAATTCAAGAAACACGCTGTCCACTTTCCAACTCCCGTTTATCCATCCTCACTTCCTTCTCCCTCTTCTTTAGGCTCATCTCTACATAGATTCAGAGTTTCAAGATTGCTTGGCAATAATCTGCTTGCTAGAGCTGAAGATAAAGCAAGAGATTCTACTTCTTCTAATTCACTTAAAGGACAAGCTCAACAGCCGAATAGTGAAAAACAGCTTCAGGTTCCTGTTTATCGTCTGTTGTCACTAAAGATTCAAATTTTAAGAATACCCATTTGCTTGTTTGCTAGTTATGCGAATTGATTTTGCATAAATGAAAATTTTTTAAATTAAACATTTGGCTAGAGGTATTGTTATTGAAAATTGGGCTTTTGGAGTACATATCTGAATTGATTAAATGGATATGGGACTTATTTCTCTTATATATTTATAGAGTGGATGTCTCCCTTTTGCAAAAATGCCTGTTCATTGTTAGAATTAAAGTGAGAAGTTGTTTCCAAATTGTTTAGGGGGTTTCATATTGTGAAATATGTCATATGTTGAAGTTTTAGCCTGCTGTACAGGATTAATTTAATGATATATGAGACTCACACCCTTGTTATTACTATGGATACAGCTAGTATCCATTGTGTATCTTTCTTAGCCTTCGCTGTTGATTTCAATTCATATTAACTCTTAGCATATTATCAGGAGCTGTCACCTGAAGCTGGGTCATGCGATCCTCTATGCTCACTCGATGAAACAAGTTCACTAGATTTGGAAGCCACATACCAGCCAAAAACAGATTTGCTGAAAGCTCTTGCAGTTTTTGCGGCTGCTGCAACAGGGGCTGTAGCAATTAACCACTCATGGGTTGCAGCCAATCAGGTGTATATTTCTTTCGTGGAGAACAATTATGCAATTTGATAGTTTATCAAATGCTTAAGTTCCCAGCTATTATGAAAAGACAATTGGTGGTTGATTCAATAAAATTTCTGGGACAGGATCTTGCTATGGCAATACTTTTTGTAATAGGATATGCAGGCATAATCTTTGAAGAGTCTCTAGCTTTCAATAAAAGTGGAGTAGGATTATTGATGGCTGTGAGCTTATGGGTAGTACGAAGCATTGGGGTAAGATTCATATTCAGTCCTTATTGATTAACAATGATATCTAATTTGGCTTCAAAAAATAGTTCAATTTTAACTATTGGTCACTTGCATATGTGACATATATTGCACATTCACACGGACATATTATGTGGTTTGAATTGAAATATCACTTTTCTATTTTCCTTAAATTTCCTTGCTTGGCTGACTGATATAACACATATTCATAAAGGCCATATTGCTCTGTTTCTTTTATTAGCACTTTGTAGATGTGCTATAGTATCATGTAATCCTGATCCTTTCTTCAAGAATCCAACATAATCTTCACTATAATTATTGTGATTAAGGTGTCCTTTATATTTCATAAAAGAACTATAAGTCTCGGCCCGTATCCTGAAAATCATATAACATTTAACACAATGCAGTTTGGCTTGCTCCTTTTCTACGTGTACCATATTTGCAACTGACTGATTTTTGTCTGAATAATCTGTTGGGAAGAATAGTTATTATGATATTGACTTTTATTGGTTCTTGCATGATTGAGTATAGTAGCAGGCACCAATTCTTCATTTTTTTTGTTAAAGCTTTGATGGTGTCAATGACCAACTGTACTAATGGGAATTTTGTTTTTTCACTTTCCTGAGCAGGCACCTTCAACTGATATAGCTGTTTCGGAGTTGACACATGCTTCTGCAGAAGTTAGTGAAATTGTATTCTTCTTGCTTGGTGCAATGACCATTGTTGAGATTGTTGATGCTCATCAAGGATTTAAACTGGTCACTGACAATATAACCACTCGAAAGCCACGGGTTCTGCTTTGGGTGGTTAGTGCTCTTTTCTGCTGTCATGGCTATATTAAGTCCTTTCTTTTAGATGTTTGATGTATTAAACTTATAATAGATGATTAAGTCAGTCTGGTGCCTCGTATTGTTGCTCGTGATCTGATGTTTTGACCATTAATGCTGATTATGGAAAATTCCGAGAAAGAATAGAGACTGAATTACTGTATATGAATACCAAAAGATTCAGTTGACTGTAACATGAGATCCTGATTCCTGATTAAAATGAACCTTTATCTAACGGCTGACAATGTTTCTTTTAAGAGATGACTTTTAATTCGGTTATTCATATTCTTTTAGAAGATTTCATGAAAGAATTTATATGCTAGATCCAATTCTATCTTGTTTGGTCCATTTAATATGCCAAGTGCAGTGTTGCTATCTCCTTGATAATTAAAATGTTAAATATCATGGCGGCACCATAGCCTCTCCTATATATAATACTCCCTCCGTCCCAAAAAATAGTCCTACTTCTTTTTCACATAGATTAAGAATGGATAGTTAAATTAGTTCAACCATAACATTTATCATTCTTTTTCCATATGAATCTCTATTAATAATTTTTTGATTAATGTTTAGAGTTTTTCAATAAAAAATTAATATCTCAGCACATGTTTCAATTACTTTATATTTATATTTGACTAAATATTTAGTAATTCTATGTATATTAATTATTGGCACAAATTATATTATAAGGGTATTATTGGAAAGTTAACAAAAGACCATTTCCAAAAATGGAATTGGGACTATTATTTTGGGACAACCGTTATGCAAAGTGAGACTATTTTTTTGGTACGGGGAGAGTAGTAATTTGTCCATCTGTTCACAAAACTGTACAGATAGTTGCTTCACAATTCTTTCTCAATCAAAATGTGTCTTTGTGTCATTCAGGTTTCTGTTTTTGATTATGCTTTCTTCAGCAGAAAGTTTGGCATTCTATCTGATTCTAAATCTTTTTGCTGTTTAAGATCAGTGTATCTTAGTTTTAGTTCTTGCGTTATTTTTCTTGCCAATAAATGGTGTTTGACCAGTAGTTGTGGGATAATGCAGGTTGGCTTTGTGACATTTTTCCTTAGTTCAATCCTTGACAACTTGACGTCTACCATTGTCATGGTTTCTTTATTGAGGAAACTAGTACCTCCATCAGAATACCGCAAGTATGCACTACAAAATTGCATAAATTTATTTCGTGAGACTTTCTTGAACATTAAATGATATTTGCATCTCATATTTCCATGAAATCATTTTGTAGGTTGTTTGCTTTAGATAAACACTAGCTGTAAAATATCATGCCTCTTGTGGAGCAGTTAACCTGTAAAATTTCTTTGAATAGTTTGGGTTCTTTAATCTTTCCTCCACCAATTTTATCATCTTTAACCTACCTCTTCTCTTAGGTTTCTTCTTTACCTGAATGACTTGAATTAAAATATATATTGTAAATTTGGTTTGTATTAGGCTACTATAAAAGGAAAATGTAGCCAATATATTGTTAAAATATATTTTTCTCATGGATTTCATAACTCCATATTATATTTCCATAGCAATTAATAGTCTACCTAGAAAATTATATAATTGGTGAACCCTTAGATAATGGGTTTTAAAGGTGAAATGAACTTTTTTTTATGGTCTGCAAAGTTAGTTGAGACAAGTAAATATAGCATATAATATTTATCCATTGATGTGTCTGTTTTTATAAGTTAGTCTTGATCTTGTCCGTTGCAATTGTGACTGTGAAAAGAATTCTCTCTACTATGATCATGAAGCATCATTCATGTAATCATATGGTAGAAATGAAAATAAAGGAGGAGGCATTGAAAACTTGAACACAGCCTTGTTTATCAAATTCATAAAATTAGAGTTTTGGCACCTCATAAGAAGAGACTCCTTGAGTGCTCCTAGCTAAGGGCATTGCAAATTCTTTGTTCATAAACTCTTGAAAGTATAAGATTCTAGTGAAATTCTGTTATTTCAGTCATTTTCAAATTAAAAGGAAAAGCAAGCCCCTTCTTCCTTTAAGAAAAAGAATTAATTACTTCAAATAAATTCATTTAAATCAATGGATTTCTTTTCACAGGCTTTTAGGAGCTGTTGTGGTGATTGCAGCAAATGCAGGTGGTGCATGGACTCCTATAGGTGATGTAACGACTACTATGCTATGGATACATGGTCAAATATCCACACTGCCAACAATGAAGGTCCATTCATTATTCTAAGGAAGACATCTATTTTTGCATTTTATTCATTAACATCAAGTTTATCTGTGCATAAACTACATTTCTGGTTGCTTTGGCACCATTTGATTGAACATTTTATTTCTTGCTTTGTGCTCTTCATCAAGCACATTCTAACATACTTCATTTTCTGTAACAAAAATGCAATACTAAGAAGCATACGTTCTATATTTTAGTTCTTTTTAGAAAAGCAAAAGGCAATCTAAAACGAAAAATTATTTTTTAGCTTGATAAAAAATAATATATATTTTTTCAATTGCTTTTTGTTGTCAGCCAAACTTTGCCTTTCAATTTTAAAATAGCAATAGGAAGAAGAAGAAGAAGAAGGAGAAACCTTATTAAGCTACCGAAATGGTGTCGTCTTTCTAATGTGGAGTTAGAATGAATAAAAATAAGATTTAAATGTATCACTCCACAAATATTAAGTTTACACAAAAAATAGACTTCAATTTTCAATGAAAATAACTGGTTAAGGATTGCTACTTTTTATTGCCTACTCATTTCAAGACAGCTTGCATTAAAATATATTGCGGTTTTTGGTATAGATTATTATTATTATAGGTGTTTAGTCCATTGAATTGCATAACATATAAACATACACTAAAAATACATTATATTATATTTCGTTTCTAAAAATGCATTTGATTACATTATATTACATTTCATTTCATTATGGCTTACTAAACATAGCCTTATTGTTTGATTCCCTCTAGGTCTGATGAATTCATCCATAACTCTGCACTTGTCATGTACATTTGTGTCCTTGCACATGTGTGTGTGTGCATGAGAGAGAGAGAGAGAGAGACAGACAGAGAGAGAGATTGGTCTGATGAATAGGATATAGCACTCAGATTTAGTTCTGCCTCCAGTGGCATTGTTAATTCCTCAAGAAATACAAGACCACGCTCTTAAGTAGTGAGAACAGTTTATAGTTAATATGTTTCAAGGGTGGAGAAGTAACTGGCTAATGGAGTTGGTATATGCTTTATTTTTTTAAAACTTGAAAAGTTGAAAATCAGATTCTTTGGTTGTAAAATTTTAGTCTCTAAAGAAATTAAACGCCTCATTTTTACCAGATGAGAAAGTTCCCAATTCTTGTTCTTTTTTGCTTGCAGAGTTTGCTATTACCTTCAGCTGTTTCTTTAGCCATTCCACTGGCTCTCATGTCTCTCACTAGGTACTCATCTTGCATTTCCAAACTGAAATAAGGGATTAAGTCCTGAAAGTTTTAGTTTAATTTTCAGATGAAGTGATATGTGCCCCTCTTCTCCTATGCAGTGAAGTTAATGGAAAGGAACAGGAATCCCGTAATGTTTTGGCAACTGAACGAATGGCTCCTCGAGGACAACTTGTTTTCTCTGTGGGTATTGGAGCTTTAATTTTTGTTCCAGTGTTCAAGGCCTTAACTGGGTTGCCTCCATTTATGGGCATGCTGCTTGGTCTTGGAGTTCTTTGGATTCTTACAGATGCAATTCATTATGGTGAATCAGAAAGGCAAAAGTTGAAAGTACCCCAGGCTTTATCACGAATAGACACTCAAGGAGCCCTTTTTTTCCTTGGAATCCTTTTGTCTGTCAGCAGGTATTGGACATAAATAGTTAAAAAAATTTTATTTGGAATTTTGTGTTGGGAAGTCTGTTTGGGTTTTCATAAAAAAAAAAGTTTTTTAAGTTTAACCAATGAAAAGAATTTTTCTGTTCCCTTCATTCAAGTCCCTAGATTATCAATCTACAAGGCATTGATCCTCTGCCTCTCATGGTTAACTCTGTCTGCACGTTTGTACATGAAGTGATTTTTTAAATTGAATTGCATTGTGTATGATAAACACCAGCATGCCAAACCTGTTTTGTTGAGCTAGTCAGTTGTGAGCCTCATAGATAGATCATGTATCCCAGTTGTCAGCAATTTTGAGGATCAGGGCCCTGTTAATGATCACCATCAATTTATCAGGCCCAGTTTGATTATTGAAACGACAATCTCTGCCGAAGACAGGTGGACAACCTGTGATTGGTACATTTTGTGTATGTGAGAGATTGGTCTTATTCTATTGAAATCTAATGTTCCAGCCTTCTCCTAGTTTCATCTCTTCCCTCCCTCCCCCCCCCCAGCCTTCTCCTAGTTTTCATCTCTTCCCTCCCTCCCCCCCCCCCCCCCCCCAAAAAAAAAAAAAAAAAAGGAAGAAAAATTTAAAATACCTCGCCCCCCCCCCCCCCAAAAAAAAAAAAAGAAGAAAAATTTAAAATACTCTCGGGAATTAAAGTTGAAATCTTAATTATATTTTTCTCTCGAGTTCATATTTTTCTCTTTCCCAGCCTGGAGGCAGCGGGGCTTCTTCGTGAATTGGCAAATTACCTTGATGCTCATATTCCAAATATTGAACTTGTTGCAAGCTCAATAGGGGTTGTGTCAGCAATAATAGACAATGTACCACTGGTTGCAGCAACAATGGGGATGTATGATCTCTCCTCCTTTCCACAGGATTCCGAATTCTGGCAGTTAGTTGCATATTGTGCTGGTACTGGTGGTTCTATGCTAGTCATTGGCTCTGCTGCTGGAGTTGCATTTATGGGGATGGAGAAGGTGGACTTCTTCTGGTACTTGCGGAAGGTACATTCTGTTACAGATGATATTTTTTTTCATGAAAATGTTCTTTCTCAACTTTGTTCCTTTTTCAGGTGAGTGGTTTTGCTTTTGCTGGTTATGCTGCTGGTATTGCTGCATACTTGGCTGTTCATAACCTTAACATCTCCCTACCTAAAACACTAGCAGAGGTTCCATTCCTCTCAGGTTCATAAATTATGGTGCCAAGTATTGCATGTCTTTTGGAAACCGAGCGAGGATGCAGCCATACACAGAATGACCGGTCTAATGAGGGATGCGAGTGGCATAGATGCTGCATGATGTAGACATTGTTCTTTTGGGAAGTATAGAAAAAATCGAATATTTATTAAATGTTGATGCACTCTGATAAGACTACAAGTACGGAAACATTCGCTCTCTCGAATAATTTAAGCTGAGGTGTCAACATGTCCCTTGTCTAATAAAAAGGGGAGTAGTGATACATACATTTTGCTTAGGACACAGTATTTAGGGCATGTAGTAGTGTAGCATGGTATACTTTTGTTCTTTTATAAGATACTTATGAAGGAAAAAAAGAAATCAGAGTTAGCTATTTGATAAGAAAACATCGTAAATTGCTCATTTTACTTCCATGTCCCATGCAAAGATCAAAATTTGATTTTTTGTAAATTTCTCACACAGATGAGCTATACAAACGGTCCCTGGTTGGGATGGATCCCCAGTAGCTGACCAATTATGATTACTAAATACTGTCTTTCTTTGCTTGTGTTTTAAATTACCAGCCAAATGAAAAGTGTTTTTTTTTTTTTTTTTTTTTTAAAAAAAAAAATTTTTTTTTTGAATTTTTTTTTTTTTTTTTTTTTGAAGAAAAAAAAATGGTGGCAATTTCTTTGCTAGTGTTCTAATACCCAATCAAAAGCTAGAAAAAGCTGCTTCTTTGAAGTATCTCTTGCTCGCAGTTTATAAAGTCAGCTGTCTAACGGCTTTCCTTGGTACTGATAATAGTCATAAGGGGCACATACACATGATAGCCAATTGAACATTCAAGAACAAGCTTCAATAAAAATATGAATTAGAGACAAACGGTACCTTATTCAAGTATACACATTTGTCTCAAAGCTAAATTATTCTTTCCCTTCCCAAATACTACCACAAAACACTCGAATCAAAATCGGGCACTACAGTGAAGAAATTATACCCCCATCCCGAAAAGAAGGCGAAAACTAAAATAAAATTAAAGAAAAAAAAAAAAAAAAAAAAAAGCGAAAAGAAGAATACTTAAATTGATTCCATAAACCACAAACTACAACTTAAGGAAAACAAACTGCCTCAATTGCAAAAAAAAAAAAAAAAAAAAAAGAAAGCGAAAATGAAGAATACTAAATGATCATACCACACTACAACTTAAGGAAAACAAACTCCTCAATTGCTGGGATATCTCCAATCTTTTTCAAAGTTTCTTTCTTGGGTTGGTCATCAACTCCAATTGCCATAACAGCTTGCTTTCGAGGAGCAATCCTTCCAACACTCATGAAGCTGACATTCACATTCTCTTCACCTAATATGCTTCCCACTCTACCGATCATTCCAGGTTGATCAACCTGTCGGCAGAGTATAATGCTACCTTCCAAGCTCACATCCACCTCGAATGATCCAACCTTGGTCAGATGAGGAATTCCATCCTTCACCCGACCCTCAACTGTAATATCCCCAGTATCTGATATGGCACTGGCAAATCTTGACTCAACATTGGCAATTTGAACTTGGATAAAGTTTAGTGGACTCTCGGGGGACCCATCTAGAGTAACACGTTCTTCAGCTATCTTCAAGCCTCTCTGTTTAGCACTGAAATCAGCATTAACCAGGTTGACAAAAACACTGGATATTGGCTCGATCAAACCCTTTGTAATCATAGCACGTAGCAGCCTAGTGTCAAGGTCATCAGGAGCTCTAGCAGACCCATAAGTTACTTTCACGGTTTTCACCCCACTTCCACCTGTTACTAGCTGGACAGCCAACCTTCCAAGTTTCTCAGCAAGCACAACAAATGGTTTCAGCTCTGATAGAACCTGCAACTCAAGAATCACAAGTCAAGAACAAGATAAATGGGACGCTCCTAACAATTGTTTTCAAAATTTCAACTTGACGTCAAAACAAATAAAAGATGAGAAAGAGGTCAGCAATGATACCTCAGCAGGAACCATGGGTGCATTGACTGCAGTAGCAGCAAGTTCACCTTTCAACGCTCCAACAACAGCTTCAGCTATTTCAATAGCCACCCCTTCCTGCACAAAACCCATTTTTTTTTAATATCATAGTAAAGGAAATAACTGACCAATAGAAGTTGAATTATTTTTGGTCAGTATTACCTGAGCTTCCACAGTACTAGCACCAAGATGTGGAGTTACAGTCACCCTCTCATGTTGCACCAACTTACTGTCTTGTGATGGAGGCTCCTCAGTGAAAACATCAAGTGCAGCCTGAGCAACAATTCCAGCATCCAGTGCCCTCACCAAAGCTTCTTCATCAATAACTCCTCCACGAGCAACATTGACAATTCTAACACCTTTCTTCATCTTTGCAAAAGTTTCATCATTGAGAATCTTTGATGTAGCAGGAGTAAGAGGCATGTGCAAGGAGATAAAATCTGCAGTTGCTATAGCTTCATCAAAGCTCACAAGATCAACACCAATGGCACGGGCTCGGTCTGCTGGAGCATATGGATCATGTGCAATCACATGCATGCCAAGCCCCTTGGCACGCCGGGCCACTTCTGATCCAACCTTTCCAAATCCCATCACAGCAAGTGTTTTCCCAACAAGTGAGACACCCACATATTTGTTTCTTTGCCACTTACCTGAATTACTCAAAATACGTATAAAGTAAGCGCTTTTTGACAACACCTACGGCCTATTACTTATAAAACACTATTCATATAAAATGGTTTATACCATAGCACAACCATATTTCATAGCAGAGCTCAATACTTGAGAATTGAGACAATCTCGCGATAAAGAAAATTGCAACGTTTTCTATTGCAGTATCATTAAACCCTTCTAAAACCCAAAACAATATCATTTTATAACTACCAGATCTCAACATTTTGAACTATATAATCTCGCTAATGCTAGGAAAAAATCTTTGTTAAACAAAAAGATCAATATAAACCACACAAGAACTTCCAAAAGAAACTAAAAGACCATCACTAACCAGCCTTAACAGATGCATCAGCTTGAGCAACATTCCTAGCCATAGCCGCCAAGAGTGCGATCCCATGCTCCGCAGCCGCAACAGTATTAGCAGTAGGTGCATTAACAACCAAACAGCCATGCTCTGTAGCTGCAGCCAGATCCACATTATCAATTCCCACACCAGCTCTTCCAACAACTTTCAATCTTCCACCAGAAGATTCAAACACATCTCGGTTCACTTTAGTTCCACTCCTTACAATAAGAGCATCACAAAGTGAGATCTTGGTGCAGAGCTCCTCCGGCGAGAGGTTATAAGAACAATCCACGTTAGCAAATTCTTTTAAGAGACTGAGCCCCGCTTCTCCTAGCTTCTCGGCGACAAGTACAGTTGGCTTGCCGCCGAGAGACGCGGAGAGGACTATGAAGCGAGGTTTGCGGCGGGGTTGACGGAGTGTGAGGGAAAACGCTGAATGTTTGTTGGTTGAAGAGAGAGAAGAGAGATTATGTTTGAGAGATGCAGTGCGAAGGTTGGTGGCAGAGGTGGCCATTTCGGTGGCGGTGGCGGTGGCTTGGTGGCGCAAATGGAAGTTGGTGCGGATCGCGGGAGAGAATCGAGATCTGAGTTGATTTATAATAGGGAGGGGTTTGGTGAGGGTTTTGGCAAGAGAGAAGCGTGCGATCACGCGCGGTTGAAATGTATGATTGGCGCGGGAAAGTGGTGAGAGAGGGGAAACGCGGGTGAAGCTACGTCGAGGGATGAGAGTGGGATTTAGGAGTTGGATGTAATCTTGGTAAAGTTAAAAATCTGGAAGGCTGGATTGGTTGGGTTGGGTTGGTTGGGTGGCAATTAATTATTAACTTTGTTTTGTGTTTGTCAATTAATGTTTTTTAATGTCAAGTGTTATAATAATTTATATTTATATTTAAAGATAAATTTTTAGTGTTGGTCAAAAACCATAGAATCCATTGATTGTCTAATTGATCTTTTTACTTACACAAAAAGTAAGAAATTTTGAATTTAAATTATTTTAACTATTATTATTTTTATCAATTTAGTAAATTAAACAGTGAACTACTTAACCTACAGTATTATTTTAGACCATTAAATCTCAAATGAATTTAAAAAACAGCCATTATGTTATTTTCTCTTGTTTACATTCCAATGTTTTTTAGAACAAGAACCAATATATATGAGAAAAATAGCACTTTTAATAATTATTCACCAAGAAAATTGTATAGTTTAACCTTATTTTTACCATAGAAAAGTATTGATATTATATATAGAAAGAAATATATTTAAAATTTTATACATGGCAACTTTGGAAGTAACAGTAACACCGTAGAATTTCCTCATATTCACTACTTGCTTCCTAATATAAATATAATGTAATAATGTATAATATCAGCCCTATAAAAATTATATTCCTTTCATTCCATTTTGTTTGCTTGTTATTTTTTTTAATGTCCCAAAATGTTCAAACTTTCTAAATTTAAATATATAAATAATTATTTTTTTATAATAATCTTTATGATTATTCATTAAATGAAGAACTTTTATTAATATCTTAATATTTTAAATATATAAATAATTATTTTTTATAATAATCTTTTGATTATTCAAAATAAATGAAAGAACTTTTATTTATGATTATTCATTAAATGAAGAACTTTTATTAATATCTTAATGAGTTAATGTAAAAAAAATAAAATAACTTTTGTTAACTAAATTCTTAATATACGTGTTTTGTCAAACTATGAAAAAAAAAAAAAAGGAACGGAGGGAGTATATGTATGCATACATCCTTGCAAGAGCTTCCATTCATCAGTTGAAAATGGATCAGTTTTTACCTGGAAGATTAACTTCTTCTGTCAAGATCAAGAACATCTCCAAATATAAGATTTCAATTTTCTATATTTGTATTTCTTATTTCTATCGAAATATAATGATGTACTCAACTTATATTCATTATTAATGAATTATTAAGTTTAAAAAAAAATGAGAAAAAAAAGATTTAGTATTTTTTTTTTCTTTCTAGTATTCTCATATCTTTTTTTATCTGAAAATTAAATTTATTCATAATTATATCAAAATTAATGTTATCAAAATAGCTTATTTTTACTCAAAATTTTATTCATCATCACAATTTTACTTATTAATGAAAATTGAAATTAAAATAAAATTAATAATATTCTTTGAGGACACCCTTTCCATTATAATATCTTTATCTTTCCTCTCTCTCCCATGCTCAATTTACTTCCAATGCAACTTTCATCACCAGGAATAAAAGATTATTGCACTATAACATACATGGAAAAATTTTTAATTTTTTTTTAGAAAGAAATCATTGATACTTTCTTATTATATCTTTTCATAAGCCTATATATGAGGGGATTGTAAATTCAATGTCATAAAAGAAAATCACATGTAAATACTCATTTAAGTAACATGTATATCATGGGTTGTGAAATAGCCAAAGAGAATTTGGGTGAGCAAACAAGGGTTTCAATTCAAAAGCGAACGGACCTAAATGATAAAGGTAAAATGAACTTCTTGAAATTGAAATTGATATCAAAATTAAATTGACTCAAACTGAATCAGTTACGTTTGATTGGTTTGGTTAACAAGTTGGAATGACAATCTAATAGTATAAAACATATGTAATCATTCATTTAATCACCACAATTGTTCTATTTATTAAGCTTTTCAACATGTTATTTTATTTTTATTTTTATTCGATTATTATTCTAACTCATTATGCTAACGTAGTATCATTGTTATTGTTGTAAAATTACTTATTTTTATAGAGAGAACAATCAAAATGGGAAAAATTAATTAATATCTCTTTAATCATACTCATGACAATAGTGTTGGACAAAATACCTCAAATTTAAAAAAAGTTACAGATGAAAGTGAATTAAGGGAGTAATTCTCAACTCGATTTTGACACTTAGCTAATTAGTATCATTATTTGATTTTAAATTTATCTGTGACATCCCAGGTTTGGGGCACAACACCTTAGGCGAATCTCACATTGGCTACGCACAAGGTGGAAGTCCTATACATAAAGGGTGGCAACCTAGGGTGGCAACCTTGAACATGGTAAGACGCCATGGTAGACGCGTTTTGGACTGGCAGAGTGGAGGTTTCCCTGGCCCAGAAACAAAATCGTGCGGGCTTGTGTGGCCCAAAGCGGACAATATCTACCATGGGCTGGGCTGTTACATTATCAAACAATTTTTTCTAGGGGATGTAATTATTATATTCTATAATGTAATATTTTTATTTTTGGGGAATTTTTCTTCAAAATGTAATTATATTCTATAGTGTAATATTTCTATTTTTGGGGAATTTTTCGCCAGAATGTAATTATAGTCTATAGTGTAATATTTCTTTTTTTTTTTTTCGGAATTTTTCTTTGCAATGTTCATCTCATTCAACTCATACATAATGCCATTATAAATTATATAAAATAATATTAATATATATATATATATATATATATATATTATGTAATAATATTCTTCTTACCATTTGTATTTATTTAATTTTTGGTTAGTCGGCATAAAAGATATAATATTCTTCTACCATTTGTATTATAATTTTTGGTTAGTCGGCATAAAAGATCTTATAATAATAATAATAATAATTTTCAATTTACCCAGAATTAATGAATATATAATTTTTTAAAATGGCCAAAAGTGTTTACTCTTTAGGCTATCGATCCATGAGCATGAGGTGCGGCGCATGGGGTAAGTAGCACGTGCTAAGATTCACCTGCGGAGGATCTACCATTATACCTTAGTTTATTCTGTAGGTAGTACCTTTCCATTTTATAGTACTTGTAGCGTGGAATCTAATCTTAATTGGGGGTGGTGAGAGTTTCGGAACCGTCCGTTTCAGTTTTAAAATCGATGGTTCTGATTTTAAAAGATTTAAAATTAAAACTGAACTGAAAATTGACAGTTTCAATTACCATGGAAAATTAAACAGTTAAGGTTTCAATTCTGATTTCTTAACAGTTCCACATCAACGGTTTGGGTTGGTTCTCCGATTGATTTTTCAACATTATAAAATCAAAAGTTAGGGAATATTTTCTTGTTGAAAATTTAAAATTTAAATATTTATGAAATAATTTTTACAAGAAACTTAAAGAAAAAAGTAAAAAAAAAAGCTTAATTTATTTATTTTAAATGAAATAGGGTATTTATAGTAAATTTTAAAAATTAATGTTCCACAAATACTCTTAAAACTAGTCGTTATATAGTTATTAGGAGAGTTAATTTTGAGATTTCACAAAAATATTTGAAAAAATAAAAAAAATTATTAAAACCGAGTGGAACCACTGGTTCCAGCCGGTTCTTGGAATTGTTGGTTCCTCAAAAGTTAGAACCGGAACTGAACCGCAAACCCCTAGTTCCGGTTTTGGTTCCTCACGATTCCGATTTCAACTCCCACTGGTTTCGAATCGGCGGTTCCAGTTTCAAAAACCGGAAAATAATCTTATTGCACAAACACAATGCTATTTTTAAAAATTTTTATAGCAAGTCTTATGAATTTAATATATAATTGTTATAGTAAATATTATGTGGTTGTAAATAAAAATTATTTCTCTGCTAAATACATTTAAAAAATATCTGACACTTAAAATAAAATAATTCTAGATTTGACTAATGCATTTTTCTTATTGACTCTCTTCTCTTAACTCACTAAATTAGTGAAAATTTTTTAAAAAAATTTTAATGATAGATAAAACTGAAACTCAAAACATTTCAATCACTTCAATTACAAAACATTTCAATCACTCTTAGTACTGAAAAACTAAACAGACTATACTTATTTCTTTAAAAATAAAAATAGTAAATAAATAAACTATTACTTATCTAGGTTGGTGCTTGAGTGAGCCATGCCTTCCAAGATTTTTATAATTGAAATTTTTTGTCCAAAAAATTTATTTATATATTTTTTTCATACAGGATCGACTAAATTCAACTTGGGGCTTAGTCACAGTTAAAGTTTTTCGCCCGTTCCAATAGGTGTGTATAATTTAAATAGAATCTGAGAGCTCTTCTCATATATACAACATACGTTGTCAATTGAGCTATAACCTGTAGATTTTATTCATTGAAAATATGTACAGTCATCTCCTAAATATAAAATCTAGTTTTACCACGTTATATATCTAATATTTTGATCCAATTTTACAAGTCATAATATAAGACTAGTAACACAATTATAAGAATTAAATAATTAACTTGTTACAGTTTGCTATTCGAGGTTCGGAACGTATGCGGATTGAAGTTGTTTTGTTTGATTTTAATTATCAATTTAATTTTTGCGCGGTAAGCCATTCAACTTTCTCTGTACTAATACATTAATTTTTCTTTTAGAGAATGTTAGAAAGTTTATTTTTCTAATTAAGGGTATGATTAATAATATTAGATGTTTTAATAACTGTTAATTATTAGTTATTAGCTCGTAGCTATTTTTATAGTATATTAAAGTAGAAGTGTTTAATAAAAATAGTTGTTTAATTTAAAATGACAAAAAAGAATATTAATTATTTAATTAACTGAATTTAGAGGATAAAAAAATGGATATGATTGCTAAAAAAATTTAATTAAAAGCTAAAATGTTAAAAAGCTAAATATTAAAGTATTTAACATTACTTAAAAACTCACTTGTCTAAGAGCTATTATAAAAGTTATATTACCGAACGGTTTAATTAATAGAAATAGAATTTTAACTTGGTGCAAATGCTAAAAATGTTTTAGAACATAGCCTAAATGTATAGAATTTATTAACTTATCATATTATTTAAATATACTTCTAAATTTATATTATTAACATATTGTCTTTTATAATATTTAAGCAATTTATTTCTTGAAAAATTAATTTATATTCCAAACATGTGTAAATCATGCTTATGGAAAAATAATATTTTAAAAGTTATATACATAAAAAATATGCCATTTTTTAGTTAAATAACGCCTCACTTTTTTATATCTTTAATCTGATCTACCCTTATAATAATAGTAAATTACAAGTTTGATCTATATTTTTCATAAACCTTCCTTTATTTTTTCAACTAGTAAATTTAAAATTATTAAAGATATTATATTTTTACTATATTTACTATATGCCTTATATAGTATATAATATAATTTCTTATTTTATATTTTTACTATATACTAATATTATAATAGATATATATATATATATCTTATTTAATATATAACATAATCTTTACACATGTATATTTAATATATCTATATATAATATATATTTAATATATAACATAATTTTTTTAATTTATTCCAAATAGAGGGGTAGATTTAAATGAAAAATAATACATAATGATCAAAATTAAATAAGTTTTATATTTCTAAAAACATAAAAATAGAATCATAAAAATATTATATTTCTTACATATTCTAATATATATCTATATAATAATATCATATTTAATATATATCTTATATAATATATAATAAAATTTTTTATTTTATGTAATGAAATTTAAATTTAAATAGAAAATTGATATGACGAATTAAAATTAAATTATATTTATTTTTCAACTAATAAAATTAAAATCCTTCATAATCGTTAATGATATTTTTATCGATTCATAAACTTAGAAATGATATTTTTGACAATCTTAATAGTTTCCATCCTTTCTCTTTTTATTTATTGTTATTATTATTATTATTATAAATAAGTCCGTAATTTTTTTTATATAGTAGCATATTATGATTTTATTTCAGAAAAATAGCAGGTGGAGAGAAAACCACGCTCTTGAAATCGCGTGGAATACGAGTAAATGAGATTCAAAATCAATGGAATCCGGAAGCCATTCTGGTTGAGTGGTGGGACCCGTAAGACTGGAAATTGGGTTGGTGAGTATTTGAAGGTTGAATTATGGGAAGTGAAGATCTGTTTTGCTTCGTATATTACCATATGAGTAGGAGTAGGTGAACGATTTTGATATGTTTACTGCAAAAAGATTTTCACAAACCGTCAAAAACAATCAAACTATAATTTCATTTTATGTTAAATGGCATTTTTTGAACGAAATTTGCATAATTTCTATTAAAAAATTATATAAATTGAAGAATAAATTTATTTTATAACTTCATTATTTAAAATCATTGAAATAAAGCCATCAAAAGAATACATATTTAAAATTAAACATTTTCCATGATTTAGGAAATAACTAGGCGAACACCTATGCATTGTGGGAGTTGCTTTATTATTATTTTTTTAAAGGATTGTTTTATTAGTATATTATAATTTATACTTTATAAATTGCATTTACCAATAAATTAACAAAAACAAAGAGATTTCTTAATTAGTGTGAACCAATAAATATAGTCATATATATAAAATTTTAAAAATGAAAAACTAATTTAAGAGTCTTGTTTAATAATTTCTTCTAAAAATATAAGATCTAGAATATATATATATATATATATATAAGTTTAATAATTTCTTCTAAAAATATAAGATCTAGAATATATATATATATATATATATATAGAACAATGAGCATATTTTGCATTCATAATCATTTCATTCAACGGTTTGAGAAATTCAGCTAATCCTGCAAGGTCAGTTTTATACATCAATAAAATTAAATCATTTAACATCACCACAATCAAAGGAAATGATGCTGTGAATGCGAAAGTTTATATTAGTATCAACCTAGCACATACATAACCTTTCTTTTCTACTTGAAGCTATACTGAAAAATAGAAAGAGTTCATATTAACATAAATTTTTGAGTATTAATAATTAATAAAGGCAACAAAGAAAACTAAAAAAAAAAGTAAATTAATGGGTGCATGTGATTCAAAACAAATTGATGCTCAAACAATGGTACAAAATGATATTTTACAAAGAGAAGAATCACAGCTTTAAAGTCTGGTAAAACAAGTTTAAGCATATAACTTCAAATCATGCACAATTTTGATTGAATCATTGGCAGGTAAGAACGATGATGGAAGCAAAAAACTCTTCTTGAAAATGCTATTGAGTCTGATTAGGAGTGTAATGATTGATGCTTACTTGTGAGAAGATAATTGGATTGTGAATATAAGCAAAAATATATGTAATACACTAACTAATGCGCTATACAAAAGAAAGAAAAGAAAAGAAAAAAAATTCAACATACAACAAATGACTAATCCATACCTATTACCCCAACCTTTGCGACTTGTTACAATTGCACCCAAAATTCAACTTAATCCTCCAAACACCCCAATTTCAAACCTTTACAAAAGTTGCACCCTAATTTGAAATCCAGTCAAAATTGACATAAAAAATAATAAATGTCGAACCCACTGCAGTTAGCTAACACACCTTAGGCTAGCCAATTTAAACGCATTGTTTAGGGTAAACATGAGAACCCTCTCTTTCTTCTCTCACATTGAACTCCTCTTTCTTCTCTCACGTCGCAATCGAACCCTCTCTTTCACTTTCACTGTTTTGTCTCTCATGCCTCTCCCTCTCGCCACTCTCATCCAATAATCGAACCCCTCCTCCATTGCAAGAATGGGATAAGTTTGCTTCTTTTGCGTCGATTACAATTTCTGGAGATTTTGTTCAATTATTGACATTGAGTAAGGGTTTTCAGAAAAGAAGTCAGTGCATGAGTCGTGACATCAAAATGGCAAGGGGTTTCCAGAGGAAGAAAAATTGGTAAGCGTTTAATCGCTTTTTAATTTTTTATATATGCTTTTAACGCATTAGAGTGGGTTTATATATGCTTTTGGAAATGATATGAGCTGGATGAATGTACCGAATAAAAAATTGATAAAGTATTTTATATTATTTGTTATGCACTATAGGATAATAGTTTAATATTAGTATGAAATCTCAACTTTAAAGAGAACACTTTTTGTTTTTTTTTTGCTCATAAATATCCTATCTACACAGTACTGATATTGTTGAAATTAGTTTGTAGTCATAAATTCAAAAAGTATGAAATGTGTTTAATGTCATAAATTCAAAAAAGTATGAAATGTGTTTAAATTATATATTATATATATATATATATATAATATATATATATATATTTATATATATATTTGTGTTTTAGTTGTGATTTTGGTTTATCATTGATGTATTCAACAGGTTCCCATAGACGGTATAGGTTTGGTGGTGTCATATATATATTTGTGTTTTAGTTGTGATTTTGGTTATCATTGGATGTATTCAACAGGTTCCCCATAGAGGTATAGGTTGGTGGTGTCATGAGTAAGGAGGGAAAGATATTGAAATATGTTGGTGGATGAGTTTTAGAAGAATGGGGGTACCCAAACAGGGACAAATATGAAGTATGAAGAAATAGTGAATACGGTTGGAGGTTTTAGCAGTGGTGAGGTGCAAAGAATAGTTATTTCAAACCAATGGGTGATTAGAGATGCTTGAGTTTAGTCAGGACAGGTGAGGACGTAGTTGCAATGCTAGAAGAGGGAAAGGATTATAATTTTTTACAGGTACACATTGAGACCAACATGAAGTTAGTGGAAAATAGTTGGACTGAGCATATAATTAGTGAGCTTAATGATGAAAAAATTTCATTTGAGCTTAATCATGATGATGTGGATGACATTAACTTGATTTTTCAAGCCACGGAGAGGGAGGGGTTGATAGTAAGTGATGATGAGAATAATGTTGAGGCTCAAAATGTTGATAGTTGTGTTGAAGTAGATATTGATATTGAAGAGGAAGAAAGTGATTCAAATATTCATGTTTCTTCAATACTGGATGAGGATAAAGATGATGAAGAGGCTGTGAAGGCTAGGGAGAACGTGTTGAAATTAAGAAACATAGTAAATGATAATGGAGTTGGGTTAGGCTTAGAAGGGGCTTTTACTGTTGAGAATGAAAAGGCTGCCAGTAGTGAATTGCCTAAATTGTGAATGATCCCATAACATATGATGTAAATGTGCCTGAAAATAAGGGCGACTATGAGCAATCTAATAAAGAGTTCTAAAATACAAATAGCAATGATGAAGGAGAAATGCATGTTAAATAGAAGAAAAAGCCATTTAAAAATGTGTATGACCTTTCATGCGATCATAAAAAGCTTTAGTTTGCTATTGGCATGGTTTTTGCTTCTAAGGAGCAACTAATGATGGGTGTAAAAAAGTTTGCTTTGCTTAATGGATTCAATGTCAGATGGAGGAAAAGTGAGGCTACTAAGGTTGATTGTAGATGCTTTGGATCTTATCCTTGGAGACTATATGTAAGCATATAAGGAAAGGACAAGTCATGGGTTACCGGGACCTATCAAGAAGAACACAAGTGTTTTAGGTCATTGACAAATTGACAAGCAACTTATGATTTTCTTGTAAGAGAATTCTTAGGACAAATAAGAAGGGATCCTTCTTATGGTGTGGAGAAGATGATAACGAACATGAATGAAAAGTATGTTGTTACAGTTAATAGGGAACTGTGTTACAGAGCGAGGGCTAAAGCTATGGCAAAGCTAACAGGGTTTTCAGAGGCACACTATAAGAAATTGAGGTCTTACATACTAGAGCTAAGAAGAGTTGACAAGGGGGGACATTTATTCTGCAATGTAAAGAGATGGACGTATAGGCCCAAATGTATTTCAAAGACTATACATTGGATTCTCATCTTTGAGAAAAGGCTACAAAGAGGGTTGTAGACCATGTCTATTTATTAATGGTTGTTTTTTGAACATAATGCTTGGAGGACAGTTACTTAGTGCAATTGCCAAAGATGTCAATAATCAAATATATCAAGTTGCATAGGCTGTTGTGGAAAGAGAGAAAGAGGCTAGTTGGACTTGGTTTCTGAATTTGCTATTTGAGGACCTAGGAGTTATAGACAGTGTTGGACTCACCATCGTGAGTGACCACGAAAAGGTAACATTCTCTAACATTAGCTCCATTTATTCAAATTTTGTGTTAATTTTACTTAAAATGTTTGAGCTTGTGTTCTCTTTTGTTTGATAAGGGTTTAGAGAATGCCGTTTAAGAGCTTGTTCCTTATTTTGAGCATAGGAATTGTGCAATCCACATTCATGCCAACTGGAAGAAAAAGCATAGGGGAGAAGGGTACAAGCAACGTTTTTTGGCAATTGTATATTCTACTTGGGAGGTTGAATTTGATAAGAAACTCAAAGAATTAAAGGAGCTTGATGCAGAAGTAGTTGAGAATTTTATAAAGAGGGATAAAACCAAGTTTTGTACAACAGTTTTTGTCCACTTTTCCTAAAATGTATGATGTTACAAGGACATTGCAGAGACCGTCCTTCTGATGGTGATACATTCCAAGTCAAAGATGGTGGAAATTCCTTTGTGGTATCCCTCTCACAAAGGAATTACTCTTGGCAACTCTCTGGAGTCCATTTCAGTCATGCCATTTCATGCATTCACTACATGAGATATGAAGTGTTGGATTATATGGATGATTACTTGAAGAAAGATTTATATTAAGACATACCAATATGGTCTTGTCCCCTTGAATGGAGAAGACATGTGGCCTAATATTGATGAGCCATCCATCATTCCACTAGAGTACAAGAAAAAACCATGTAGAAGGAAAACTATGAGGATGAAGTCAGCTGATGAAGAACCTAAAAAATCTAACTCTAGTAAGATGGGTAAGCATGGTATTCAGATGCGATGCCAACACTGCTTGGATTATGGACACAACAAGAAAGGTTATCCAAAGATAAAGTGTCATGCCCCAACTCTAATCACCAGAGGAATTGTCCGCTTTGGATCAAGCCAAATCGCTTATACAAGATTGGCAAGACCCGCACGGTTTTGTCCCGTAGGTGAAATGCCCGTAGGTGAAAAGGGAAACTTTCCCAGCGGAGGTCACCCATCCTAGGATTTCCGTTAAGCGAGCACGCTTAACCCTGTGAAGTTCTTACCACTTCTCCAGCCATTCCAAACCAAAAGGTCCTCTAATGATTAGTTTTCACTCCTTTTTGATATATGATTCGATTCATTCCTATGTCCCGCATCCATACCCACTAGCCTGTCAACTAGAGCTAACCCAGGAGCTTCGCTCTACCTGCCCTCTGGGATCCATTTTGCCGGGTCGGGATGTCACAGGCCCACCAGCTTCCGCGTGGTTCGTCCGTCGAACCATTACATCTACTGGAGGGGGTCCGACTCTGATACCAACTGTCCACGCCCCACTCTAATCACCAGAGGAATTGGCCGCTTTGGATCAAGCACCAAATCCCCCATACAAGCATGCCAACGAAGACCCGCACACGGTTTTTATCCCGTAGGTGAAATGAGAACTTCCCAGATGAAGACGTCACCCATCCTAGGATTTCCATTAAGCGAGCACGCTTAACCCTTGAAGTTCTTCCAACTCTCCAGCATTCACCAAAAGGCGCCTCTAATGATTAGTTTCCCCATTTTCGATATATGATTCGATTCATTCCTATTGTCACCGCATTCCACTACCCTAACTAAGTCTGCCATCCTAGAAGCTAGCCAGTGAAAGGCTTCTTCTCTACCGGCCTTCTTACCCTAACTAGTCTGCCATCCTAGAAGCTAGCCAGGAGCTTCGCTCTACCCGCCTTCTTAGGATCGCTTTGCCGGGTCGGGATGTCACATAAAGAGCCTCCTGCTTCTCGAGCCCCCAAGCCTGTAAGTGCAATTTGCACAAAAAATCCTTCTATTTTTTTGTTTATTTAATGTCATGTGGCTGTATTTGATCATGTTATTGTTTATATAATAATTTAGCTTGTATTTGTATTTTTTGTGATTATGCTTTGAACTTTTGTATATGTTGTGATTTAGGATTGTATATGTTATAGCTTTCTGAACTTTTTTTTACTATTTTGCATATAATTTGCAGGGGAAAGTTGATCGGCTTGAAAAAAATCCAGTAAGGGCTGAATCAAGCAATGCACAGGCTACAACAGATGTTAATTCTGTCATAAGAAAAAAGGCACAGCAAGTTAGATAAGGATATGGTGTTGTGTTTTCTGCTGAATCAAGAAGAGTATATGCAAGAGTATGATTATATTTTTAACTATCCTTGTAATGTTTGAAGGAGAAATGATGATTCTAAAAATTTGTTGGATTTTTTGTTTCATTTAAAGCTGCAGTTTATGGTGCTTTTGTATGATATCTTGTGTTCATTTAATGCTCTAAATGATTAATTTTGCTTCTCAGATGCCAACTGAAACAAGTGTGCAGTTTATCAGTGAAAAAAATGCAACACAAGCTGCAATAAGGAAAAAAATTAGGCCAAGAAGAAAGTCAGATGATGCTAGCTTAGTTAAGCAAAGGACAGAGGTTATCTCAAGTAAACTTAGTTAGTTTAGATTATAATATTTTTGTTAACAGTAAAGGAAGATATTACTTCAAGTTGACACATGGAATTTTTTGTAATTGGAGTCAGCTGCAACTTTTTAATTATCACTAACAGAAAGAGAAGGTGGAATTGGTTTTTGGTTCTCCACCAATGACAAATGTGTTGGATAGGTTTAGCATTTTTTGTTACAGTTAGGCAATATAACAGGTGATTTTGGCATTAGTTTGTGGATTGAAAAATAAGCAACTTGTATTTGGTTCATATATAGTGGATGTTAGGTTATTAGTCCTGTATTCTTGATAACCAACATCCAAAAATCTATGCCTTTGTAAAAACTGAAAATTTTGGCAATATATTTAGTTACTTTCTTACATTTCTTTCTTACCCTATTTTTTATTATTTAATTTTATGGTCTAATAATGTTGAGGTGAACAGAGACAGATTTGGATACTCAAAATGACACTGGATTTCATTTTTTGTAGAACAACATATGTTCACAGGGGTTACAATTAACAACAGAAGCTATAACTTTTAGCATCTATACTTAGTGCTAACCAAACAAAATACATTAACTTTCAATTGAAATACCTAGAAATCATCTCCTAAACAAAACTAATCAGGGCCAATACATCAATTTCACATTCTTTTTGAAATAATTATAAATCCATAAACCTAAAATCAAGGCAACACAAGTGCCAACAATAGATTTAACAAATATTTTCTCTCTTTGTGCTTGGATATAGAGACAATTAGATATTGAGATTTTCTACTGTTAAGAATTCCATTTTTGTGTTCATTTCTTTCGCTGCCTCTTTCTTCATTCTCAACTTTTGTTCTAGTGACTTCAACTCCATTTCTAGCTTTAATTCTTACTCCTCCACCTTCTTCAACTTAGCTTTTGTAGCATCTAACCTTCCATAAATCACATTCATGACTTGAATAACCCTTGGAGAGTGTTCATTATCAAGCCACATGAAGAACCTTCACTTATTTGCCCTATCCCTCATTTAAGACAGTAATAAAACCTGCTTTTGGATTTGATAGACTCCATGAGGTGTATAAATGTGCTTCTTCATTGTGCCTGCAAAATACACCTGGTTTGTGGTTGAAATGAAAGACACCTCACTAATTTCTGAAGTAGATCTCATCTCCATCCTTAGCTTTTTCCAAATGCAAATCTCCTTTACCCAAATTAAAATAAAGCCCTAGATTACTCTATACAATAATGACAACAGGCTACACCATTTTATGTCTCGCTTTTCTTTAATACAAAGATAAATTGTTGAGGAAAAAAGAATATTATAAAATTTTGATGAGAATAAGTAATATTTGTTTTGAGATTTTCATGGAAGAGGAGAGAGTGATCGAAGAGAGGAAGAGAGAATGAAGAGAGGGAATAAGATTTGGGATCCATCCTCTTACCCTAAACGGTGCGTTTAAGTTAGCTAACTTGAGGTGAGTTAGTTAACTAAAGTGGATTCCACGTTTATTATTTTTTATTGTCAATTTTGGCTAGATTTCAAATTAGGGTGTAATTTTTACAAACGTTTGAAATTGGGGTGTCTGGGGGTTAAGTTAGATTTGTGGTGCAATTGTAACAAGTTGCAAAGGTTGGAGTAGCGAGTATGAATTAGCCAACAACAAATTAACAAAAGAAAGAAAGCAAAGTAGTTTATGTGAAAACAATCATCTTGTTCATTTAAGTCACTAACAATGATTATATAGATACAAATATAGGTTAAATTAAAAATTTTCAAAAGCCAAATTGTCTTTAAAAATTTTAAATTTTGAAAAAATGAACAATCATCTTGTTCATTTAAGTCACTAACAATGATTATATAGATACAAATATAGGTTAAATTAAAAATTTTCAAAAGCCAAATTGTCTTTAAAAATTTTAAATTTTGAAAAAATGAAAATCAAATATCAAATAAAATAGAATAGTTATTAAATTAGATTAGATTTCAAAATATATTGCTATTATCTAAATATTAATTTTAAAATTAAAAAATGTATAACCATCCAATTAAAATATAGAAAAATAAAGAAAAAATTCAAAAATTCCTAAAAAGAGATAAAATAGAATACTCAAAGAATAGATTCTGAACTCACATCATTTTGCTTCAGAATTATATATAGATATAGATAGATAGATTCCTTTTGGAATTAAGGAGTTGTTTGTGGTTGCTTTCTTTTATATGAAACTCTTTTTTTTTTTTTTTTTTCTTTATAGAGAAAGCCATTTTGATATAAATATATTATTTTCAGTAGTATTAATATTTTTGAACATTGAGTAATGTTCTATATAAACTTAATATTAAAAGTCTATTAATTTCAATACTAAAAGAAAAAGTCCATTAATTTCACTATAACAATTAATAAAATTATGAAAAATAAAAATAAAAATCCATTTTTGTCTACTTAAATTTAAATAAATGTTTCTTTTACACATATTTCAATTCTATATAGTTTTTGCAATCTCATTATGAATTTGGGTTTTTTTTAATATATTTTCGTAGTTGTTTTATATGTGCAATTGAGAGTGTGTTAATGAGACAAATAGAAGTTCTTGGTAAAACAAGAAACAAGCCAAACCCACATTGAGTAAAAATAAGCACCTCTTATTCCTTATGCACGTACTTCGTAACTGTCATCGTCGCCGGGCTTGGTAACGCGAGCTTGTTACCTTAGAGGGGGCACCAAAGTGATGGAACATCGCACAAGCCTATGCGGTTGGGTTCGAAGTGGCAAACTCTTGGCTCGCCCGTTCCAAGCCAAGAGTGGAACCATAGGTCTGAGCGAAGGCTCGAATCTCTTGGCTTCTTAGAGAAGAGGGCACCGCGTCAGGCTGGCTTCACAGAGCAGCGATAACCTCTCACTCCTGGCAGTGGAAGGATAACGAGTCAGTGTTACTTGAGCCCACACGACCATATAGGCTGTGATGATTGAACCATCATTTTTTTTTTCCCTATTGATATATAAATTTCATGATAAAAATTAATGGAGTTGAAAATAATCCATGGTTTTTAATACATTTAATGATAAACAAAATCTGAAATATGCAATTAGTTTATGGTCTTAAAGAATTATTTCATTATGATATTAAATGATTAGTCTAAATATTTATATTTCTTTCAATTAATTCATTTGTAAGTTAAGTACGGGCCTATAAAATTCGATTATATATCAATTTGATTTGAATTTGACCTGATTAATTTTTTTCCCTTAAAAAAACACCTCTTTTATTCAATATCTCTTTTATTCATAATATATATTAATATATATATATATATATATATAATTATATATATATATATATATATATATTATATATATATCTCGCCAAATTTGATCCCAACATGTCTGTGATCCATATATAGTTTCAATATATCTCGCAAATTTGATCCCAACATGCTCTGTGATCATATATAGTTCAATTAAAATTGATCCGATTTTGACATAGATTAAATTGATTTCAAGTCTTTTTTTTAAAATAATATATATTTTTTTTTTGCTAATCTAATTAAATGTTAAGAGAGTCCAACCAACTTCGACTCTGATAGATTCTAATTCCAATATTTAAAATTAAAATCAATCCGAAATCAATTAATCCGATCTTGTCAAAACTCAACCTGTAGCCAAACCTAATTTTAGCCCTGCCATGAAAAGCATATTTCCTAAACTATACCCAACTTTTTTTAAAAAAAAATGTGAAGGGAATTTAACCCATAAAATTAAGCTTGATGCCAAACAGTCTCAACTAGATCAGTATCTAAAAACTATGAAACTCTATAAGAAGGATGAACCTTTCTTGCTTCAGAATTTTTGAACATTTATTTTTCTGCGTTGAGTAATGTTCCTATAAAATTGATTAAAAGTCTATTAGTTTAACTACAAACAGTTAATAACATTATGGAAAAAGAAAAATCTACTAGTTTTATATGTGCCATCGATGATTTCTGTTAATCAGGCAGAGAAGCGAGCCATCCCATATCAAAGGATAATAGTTACTTCTGACTCCTCTTACTGCTGCTCAGTGACGTGGACCATTGCCGGGCTTGGTGACGCAAGTCTGTGACCAAGCGGGGGCACCAAATCAATGGAACATTGCACAAGCCTTGATGGTTGGGCTCGAAGGGAATAACTTCTTGCTTGCCCGTTCCAAGCTGAGAGTTGAGCCTCGGGTCTCGGGCGAGGGAACCGCGTCAGGCTGGTTTCACAGAGCAGCAGCTACTTCTCGCTCGTGGCAGTGGAAGGATAACGAACTGGTGCCACTTGGGTCCGCATGACCAGATGGGCTGTGCTAATTGAACCATCATTTTTTTTCTGTATTATAAAAAATTTCATGATAAAAATTGAAAAGTCTAGAATATTATTTACATTATAATAATTTATTAACGTTAATTAAATGATTAGTTAAAATATTTATTTTCCTTTCAATTAGTTCATTTGTTAGTTAATTTTGTTTGTTTTAGTTATGCACAGTGCGATGGTTGTTGCAGTTTATTGGAGGAGGAACCATGCAGCATACATCACTGGTTCAGCCAAAAGACGCTTATTTAACGCAAATGGAGCAGGCAAAACATGATTTGTTTATAAATGGAGAGGATATAGATCTGCGCCAATTCAATCTGAATCTATTCAAACCCAATTTGATTATTCCTCTTCCCTTTTAAAAAATACTTCTTTTTTTTTTAATTCATTGATAAGCTCAATGAGTCGAAATAACACTGCAGGCTAAACAACAGGGATAGCCCTCCCTCCTTTGAACTCATCAAATTGATGAAAACACTTGCAGTCGAAAGGATTTAAACTCGAAACTTCTCACTCCTAAAAAATAAATTCTTTTTATTTATCATATATGTGTTACTCCAATATAAATCCAAATTCAAATCCAATCCAATTTCAAACGGAGCAAATATCTAATGAATATTAATTTTTACTGATGAAACGGATATGGATATTGCGAATCTGATTCGAACCCGTTTCATGATCGTTCAGCCTGCTCATTATCATCTCCAATTCAGCCAAAATCGATTTGGTTTTGACTAGATCAAATTGATTTCAAGTCATTCTTTTTTTTTTTTTTTTTTTAAAAAAATCAAATTGATTTCAAGTCATTCTTTTTTTTTTTTTTTTTTTTGAAAAAAAAAATGGCTAATCCGGATGAAAGTTCCTAACCAACTTCAATTAAAAATGGCCGATTTCTGATTTCCAATATTTAGAATTGGAACCAATTCGAATTCGCATTTTTCCCATCTATAGGAAACTCCAACACCATGGCCATACCTAATTTTAGGCATTGCCATTAAAGATATTTTTTTTTTTTTTTTTTGAAAAAAAAAAATGGCTAATCCGGATGAAAGTTCCTAACCAACTTCAATTAAAATGGCCGATTCTGATTCCAATATTTAGAATTGGAACCAATTCGAATCGATTTTTCCCATCTAGTAGAAACTCAACACCATGGCCATACCTAATTTTAGGCATGCCATAAAGCATATTTCCTAAACTACACCCAACTTTCTGTGACCTAAAGCTTGGCCTTACAGAGAACATCCATTCCTAAAATTGTTTGTCCTTGACACACTTTTACATGCCAGAAATGAAAAACCAATTACAACAAACAAACCAACAACTTTATTAAAGCCAACAAAAAATGTTTCTCAAAACAAGAAAAGAAGGAAAACCAAAAGTGGAGAATCCTTTAAAGTAAAGTAAGGAGAGGTTATTATGGTGCAAAATGCTGAAGATATGCACCTGCAAGCATTTGGCCCAACTTAACTTGAGATTGAGTAGTTAGGTGGAGATTATCCTCTTTCAGTTGCAAGCCCTTGGCATCCACACATACTACATTCTGTACCTTCATACCTAACTGTGCTTCTCTTACTTTCTCCAAATACTTTTCATCTCCTGATGTAATTGCTACCTAAAATTATATTACATTTTCCAAGTCAATCAATACACCAAATAATGAATATAATCATATGATCCAAAGTCACTGGAAAATATTATGAAAATAACATTTTTGAATGCAACAAGCGAATATGGCCTATATGGGAGAATAGTGTACCTTTATGAAAGAGCCAACCTTGTGGATTGGCCCATCCCATAAGAAGTTTATGTTTGGTTGAAGTTACCAGGCCCAACAAGTCTAGACCAGTAGATGGATGGAGCAATTAACTCCACCCATGGGGGCTTATGATAAAAATAATGCTTATTTTGAAACTATTTATCGGAATAATGCAATTTTGTGAAAGTAATTCCAATAATAATGTCGTCTGACTAGAGAAATCTAGTTACATCGAATCTGTTAAATATAAAACGGATACAGAGAAAAAAAAAGTGCAAAGAAATGACTGAACCTTCTCACCCTCAAAATGGATTTAGTATAATCCATTAAAATAATAAACATATAATAATATTTTTAAAAAATATTATTTATCTTGAATCCGTCCCACTTCTGGACAGATTTAATTGTGTTGGCTAGGATTATTTGTGGATCGATTTGGTTTGGTTTGAAGTAATAATCACACCAAAATTAAAGCATGGTTGAAAAGAATTAAAACTAAATCAAACTATCAAACATGCAAATCATACCAAATGCTTAGTGGCAGTTCAAGGAATCATTCGTCTAGATAATAAGAAAAAAAAGGATTAATAAGATCTTAAATATAGGAAAACGATGACATAAAACACACATGATTTTAAATATTTGTTCAAAGCATTTAAATTATTTTTTCATACGTTTATTTTGAGTATGATAAAAAATATATATCCAATAAGATGTTAATTAAGCAATTTACTGATATAGAAATTAAATATTGATTTATTTCTACATTTATTACTAAAAAATTATAGTTTTATTTTTTTTTTTAAAGAGAAAAATGAATATCATTAACTCAACGAGCATTACCAACAAAACAAGGAGGGAGATTATCCCAAACTTGGAAACGAGTATAGCGAATGGTCGCTCTAGCTAACACGTGATCATTCATATTTGTTTGTCTCCTAACCCACTTGAACTTAATATCAAGCCTAAAATGTAAAATAATCTTACAATCCAAAACAATCAAACCAAATTCAGAATTGTCTAAAGAAAAAGAATTATAGTATAATTATTGCCCAATCAATCATAATGTGAAATAATATATTTTCCATGAATCTTTAACTTTAGAACTTTTCATAGAATAGTTATATAATGTATCTAACTAATATGAAATTATGGTATAATTATTACCCAATATAAACTAAGCAATGTAAAGGAAATTTCCATTCAAAAGTTGAATTGAATTATTTATCATTTAAAAGTTCAAACACACACACACACACACACACACACATATATACATAAACGATTTGAGCAGTTTTGATAGAATTTGACTCTTAATTATATAATTAGGTTCTTGAAATTAAATATAATTAAGTATTAATCCATATCAAATATGGTAAGTGTGAAGTTATGTATAGATGAATTCTGTAAAATTTTATAACTGAAGATGTACATATGTACAATTACAATAATTAACTCAAGATCACACAAGAGCATCCACGAAATAGGAAAATAATTATTGGTGAAGGAAATCTATTCAATATCTTCCAATTTCTTATTACTTTTTTTGCATGCAATTTAATCTTGAGATTATTACCAAGATTTCTCAAGTAAATAACGAGAAGAGAGATTTTTCCTATTGACGCGTTTGGATCATTGATTGTTAAAGTTAGGACGCGTTTGGTATCGGCTATAACTAATAATAGATTTTGAGCCAAAAATTAATAGTAGACATGTTAATGAATGAATTTTTTTTTTCAATATGATTAATATTTATATTTTTGAAGTGGAAGTGTAAAACCTAGTGATAAATGAAAAAGAAATAGTTCATATCTAAAAGAACTTAATTAGTAGCTACTGCCATCTTAAGTAGAACTCAAAATGCGTTGTATTCTTTGGTTCCTCTCTCTGTTACTATATTTTTATTTCAAAATTAATTGATTCTTGTAAAGCTAACTCTAATCACAACTAGAAATGTGAAGGTATGTGTTATAATAGGCAAGTTTACTCGTATGATACACTGTTTGCAATTCAAACCCATTTTTAAAAACTAGTTTATGTGCTCAGAATGAATTACAGAGGTCCAAGTTCTTTTATTAGCTTTATAATCTAACAACTATGGTATTAAATAGTCTTTGTATTTAAAAGGTTCATTCCATGTAGATTCTCTGCAATTTTCATATACCAGTTCATAATTCATCAGGTTCAATAACTCCATCCGATTTTTGTTTCTCTTTTTTGTTCCATAGATTGGTTTATAAATCCATTTGAAAGACTCATTTGGTATGAAACAAAGATCAGATTGTGTTATAGTGAGAAAACAATGATCATTGTTTATAAACCCATTTGAAAGGCTCATCATATCATTGTTTTCTTACTATAACCCAATATGATCTTTTTTTAACACCAAAAGAGCCTTTTAAATGAATTTATAAACCAATCTATGGAATAAAGAAGAGAAACAAAGGTCGGATGAAGTTATGGTGAGAAATAATGATTTGACCCAGATGGATTATGAACTGGTTTATGGAAATTGTAAAGAATTTGCATGGGATTAAGACTTTTAAATATGAAGGCTGTTCAAAACCATAGTTGTCAAATTATGAAGCTAATAAAGAAATTATAATACTATAATTCATTTTGAGTACATAAACTAGTTTCTAAAATTCAGTCTATAAACAACATCATACAGGTAACCCTACTCATTGAAACAATTGTAACACAAACCTTCACATCGCAATTAGAGTCAGCTTTACAAGAATCAATTTACTTTTGAAATACCAATATAGCAAGGGAGAAAGGAAGTAAAGAAGACAACATTTATTTTGAGTTCTACTAAAAATGTCAATAACTATTAATTAGTTCTTTTTAGATATGAACTTTTTTTTTTTCACATATCACTAGATTTTACACTTCCACTTCAAAAATATAAAGATTAGTCATATTGAAAAAGCCATATTAAAAGAAAAAAAGCACTCATTAGCATAATTACTATTAATTTTGGGCTTAAAATCTATTCTTAGTTATAGCTGAAATACCAAACAGATCATAACTTTAACAATCAAAGATCCAAACTGAGTAAATAGGAAAAACCTCTCTTCTTGTTATTTACTCGAGAAAGTTGGTAATAGTCTTAAGATTATGTTGCCTGGACCGAGATATTATAAAAGAGGAAAGAAAGTAACAAGAAAGTGAAAGATATTGAACCAGATTTCCTTCATCAAGAATTATTTTCCTATTTCATGCAAGCTTTCATGTGATCTCCTGTCTTGAAAATCATTAATTACTGAAGAACATCATTTTCAAATTTCAATAGTTGCTTGTTTTGGTAATTGTTAGGGACATTTTATATTTATAATATCATGCAACAAAAGCTACTTTAATCACACAAAGACAAAGCAAAGCGAGCAATGCATCTTTAATAAGGGCAATCTCCTACCACTGCAGATTTGATGATGAACATTTGATTTGCTCTTCATCATCACTGCTTACAGAGATTGATCATTCCATAAGAATTGAAATCTCCTATGAAGCCTTTGTTTAAGTTTGCTTCTAGTTAAGCAAAGCTTTTATTATGGACTTCTCTCCTATATATGGAATGATTTCTTAGTTGTTCTGCTACTAAATTAGTGATATGTTAAACAAGGATGAACAAGCTCATGGGGAATTAATTCATTTTTATAAATAAAATTTATTTTTTTTTTCATATTGAAAAAATAAATATTAAAATTAAATGAAATAAAAATGAATATTTGATTTGAGGAATTAGTTATTTTCTAAATAAAAATAATATTTAAAATTGAATTAAAATCGTAATTTTCCATATTATATATATTAAGTTGAGCAGTAGGTAAAGTTAACTCTTCAACTACCAAATACTGACCTGAACAATTGGAAGTGAAGGCAAATGAAGATCTTCCCTCACATTTTCAATTAGCTTCTCCATTTTTCCCTGGTACGCCTCAGCATCGTGCTCACTAGACGTGTCACTCTCTCCTTGATACCACAACAAACACTTGATCTCTCCGCCATCCTTCACGCTTTCTTTCGCCCTCTTCATCATCGTCTCATACAAAGCCTCTCCACGCGCCCACTGTTTAATCGCCGTTCCACCGACGGCGCACGGCACCAGAGCCACCACTCCGACGCGCTCTCTCACAGCGTTGGCGAATGACATCCCTGGTCCCACCCCGCACACTTTTTTGGAGTCGATGTCCGCATGGAGTGGTTCGTGGGCTTGAACCCACTGCAGGCCGGCTGTTAAACGGAGGATGTCTGGGTGCGGCTGGCATTCTGGTGGGACAACGGCGTCCCAGTGCCAATGCTGGTGCGGGTGTTTAGTTACACCGCCGCGACCCGCCATGTTGCTCTGGCCGGATAAGATGAATATCTGTTTGGGTTTTGGGGAAATTTGATCCATTTTGGGTGGTTGCGGTATCAGTAGAGATTTACTGGTTTTAAAAGGAGTACATAAACGGAGAAACAGAGGAGAATACTGTCCCACTCTTTTGGGTATAATAATGGATAGTGGTTAGACACTCCGTAATTAAAAAGACCAAAACTTAAAAAGTTAAATAAAGGTCACCCAACTTTCAAATTTTCTTTTTAATTTAATTAAAAATATCTCTTTTTTGGGAGAGATTATGGTTCTGAAATAATATTATAAGCTACGAACTATACAGCCGAACAGTTCTCTTCTTATACCACAAAATTGATAAAAATTTTTATGATATGAAATATTATTTTGACACCATTTGATATCTAAAGTATTAATTGCTACCGGCAATCATCATAATTTATTATATTTTAAAAAACAAAGTTTTTGTAATTCAAAATGTTATTGTAGTGTTATAACTTACAGTTTCTTGCCAGTTCTGAATGCACAGGTCAAAAAGCTGATAATCTTGATTGTTGGCCGGTCTTGTCCGATTGAAACATCTTCCTGTGGATGGAGTTGACCGTTTCTATAGTAGCATCCAACTGGGTCAGACTTTCTGCAAGTTGCTCTCAGTTGTTCCAAGGAAGTTGGAAAAGTATAGAGGTTCTTTTTTTTTCTATGGTAAACTTCCTACTTGCATTGGAAACATGTCATATCTCATCGATTTTGATTTATTTACCAATAATATAGGAGGTGGGGATTCCTAAGCCCAATGGTGAATTCTGCTATTTCAAAACTTCGATTTATTCTGAAAATAACTTGATATGCAGTTTGCCTGAAGTCCTTGAAGCAACGCATTGTGGCTCAAAATCCCCTGCCTAGTTTGATGTACTTAAGCTTATCTATGAACAATTTATTTGGCAATTTGCCTTAATGGTTGGGTAATCTTGATAATCTTCTATTCTTGTCTCTAAAGGATGATAGGTTTCATGGTCCAATTCCTAATTTGGTAGGCAACTTACAAAACCTAACCAAGGTTGAACTTTCTGGGAATCAACTAAATGAGACTCTCCTGATAGTTTTTGAACAACTTTCTCAATTGTCTGTCTTCGATCTTTCTGAATTATTGTTGAATAACTCGTACATGTGCACATATAGCTAAAACAATTTGCTAGATTTGATGATGAAGGTAGCAGGAAGCTTTTGATGAAGTTTTCTTCTTTTTGGTTACTCAAATGGACTAGCCATATAATGGCAATAATCTAATGAAATACTTTTTAAGTGTCTTATTTAGAAAAAAGAGACATGTAATATGATCAGGAGCAAGTCATCTCCAAATGCTCTGCTAGGAGCTCTGAGTATTGTTGATATCCACAACCCAGATAAAATTCCAGAAAATTATGGGTTAAGTGGGGAGATTAGATTAATTA
Organism: Jatropha curcas; assembly: GCF_014843425.1. The sequence goes on along the minus strand of NW_023591570.1, from coordinate 4,800 downwards.
TCATTACCATGACTCAGATCCTTGGAACATTTAAACTTGAGTTATACTTCATTTATTCTTGGCCAAATTCTTACATTCTTTCAATATTTTCACAACTATGCAGGCTTAGTGGCAGAGTTCCTCCACATTTCTACTTGACATCTCTCCATTGGAAACATGACATCTCTCACATTAACTCCCATGGTTGATCTTTTTATTTGAATAATAAAAAGAAAAAAGAAAGGAAAGCTTTGAAGCAAGTATTAGTACCATGGCCTAGCTCTTTGGTGCATATATAGTCTAGATTGTACATTGGACTGGTTTGGTTTAATACTTAGAATTAGTATCAATGGCCTACTCTTTATTAGCCAAAAAGCTTTTATTGAAACAAATGAAACTCTATGCTTAGACAGTCTTATCACTAGCAGTAGTTCAAAGCTGAGTGCTTGATGGGAACTATATGCTTTGTTCCAACATTAGTGTTATCTGTCATCATCTTGATAACAGAAGGATTAATTCATAATGAGATGATAGTATCCTGGAATCTGATAGGGAAGTTCTTGTTATCAGATACCAATTCCAATTTTGAAGGTAAATGCATTGAGTGGGAAGATTCGACTAGCTTCATTTACTAAGTTGATGAGTGTTTGAGACATTTGGTGTGTTCACTTTAAGAAAACTGGAAAATATAGTTTTGTGTTTAAATCAATGTTTTTTATTTAGAAAGCTAGAAAAAAGTTGTCCAATTTTCTAAAATTTAACTAAGATTTGAAAAATAGCTTTTAGATTGTTTTACAGGGTTTTTCTTTGTAACAAAAACATATTTTTTAACTGTTTTTCATTTATAAAAGATTACATTTTCATAATTAAAATTATAATATTTATAAATAATTTTTTCTATACAATATTTTCATTGAAAAAAATAAAAATATTGTTTTTCTTTGTAACATAAACATATTTTTTAAACTGTTTTGTCATTATAAAAATTACATTTTCAAATTAAAATTATATATATAAATAATTTTTTCTTTATACAATATTCATTTGAAAAAATAAAAATATTTAAATAACATAAAAATTTATATTATGCTTTAATAAATAATTAAATATTATGCTTTAATAAATAATTAATTTTATCATTACAAATATATTATATCCTTTATTTTTTAAAACTTTTACAAAATGATAAAAGAAATTATTATTATAAATAGCCAATAATAAAAATTTAAAAACTTTTACATAAAAAATTTCTAAATTTATTTTGTTACATCTTATTTCTCTCGATTATGAAAGTTGTGAATAATATTTATTAAGTGAAATTAAAATATGATTTTTTATTATTACCACTTAAATGCATATTCTAATTTCTCTTTTTTAGTTTTCATTTTCTAAGAAAAATGCACCTTAAGCTTCGTTTTTCCTTATTCAATAGAGCTTGAAATCCTAAATTCTTTCGGTCTTCAGAGTAATTGCCAAATCTAAATATGGTAAATTAGAATGCATAATAATATACTTGGCTCCATTGGAAACTCGACATTTCTAATTAATCTTGTTTTGTTTAGAAACTCTATTGGAGGGGAAATTCCAAGCTCTATTGTGTCAAAATTTGCAATCTCAAACATTTGGATTTATCAAAGAATATATGATTTGGCAGGAAGTTTATTCATCTAATTAAGGACTACAGAAGTGCCTTTCTGAAAAGTCCATTTCCTAGTTTGCAGAACTTGGTTGGGTCAGCCACAAATCTTATCAAACTTAATGTATACTATGATTAACTAGTTTTATGGTTCCATTCCTGATTCTGACAGCATTAAAATTTCCAATTATCCTCAGACTTTGTCATAATGAACTAAATTGGAACTCTTCCAGACAATTCCATTTCTTGATCTTTTTTTTTTTTTTTCCCTAAATGTGAATATAAAATAGGTCAACTTAACAAAGGTCAGAAATTAAGTTCCTATAGTAATAAAATGTAAAAAAAATATAAAAATTAAGAGGATGTCAATAGTGATAAAAAATAAATCATAATTCTCAAACTATCCTTATACAGCTTCTGTAATGCAACAAAGACGACAACGACAGGAATGACATGACTACCTATGACGATGACGAGAATCAGTTACTGTGACGGCAACAACAACTACCACAATAAAAGGGTAAAATAGTAAATGAATAATAAAAATGACATTATTTTAACATTTGGTTAAAGAGATAACAATACAAGTTCATATTCAATTTTAGGGTAACCCGGACCACCAAAATCCAAGTGGTTCATTTTTTTTTTTTTTTTTTTTTTTTTTTTTTTCATTTTTTTTTTTTTTTTGGATGACACATCCATTCATTATTTAATTAGATTGTGGCATATGCTGCCTCTTGAGGTTTAGGGCTATTCCATATTTAGATAATGCCAACCTTGTTATTTTATTGGACTTGCAATGCTCACTACCCAATAAGAACTAACAAAGGATACAAGCTTGGTTACAATAAGTACAAAGTTAACTAAACCCATCGACTTTTGAGGCATTATGTAGTTGGGTAGATCAAGCACATTTGACTTCAATAGGCTAATGCATATTTTTTTTGCTGAATTTTTTCATATTTATATAGGTTTACGTTCAAATTATACATATTTCATTTTTTTTATCACCAAAAAATATATTATATATTATTATTATTAAAATGAATCCAGAAGAAAAACTAATGGCTTGAGTGTAGATGTATGTATTTATCAAATTATACATATTTCTTACATTCGATAAAACATATGTCCCGCTTAAAATCATATAATAGGAAGGAACTCAACTATTCTCTAACAAATATTCAACCATACATAAATTAAAATTAAACTATCATTTTTAATTATTTAATACATATCTAAATATATTATATATGTATAAGTATGTATTTAATTGCTATTATAAAAATTTATATTTATTGTCTGTGTCATCTTCAAATGAAAATATCTAATATATATTATTTCTTTTAATTTTTGTTATATATATATTAATTTATTGTTATTTTATATATATATATATATATATATATAAGTATGCTCTGTGGATGCCAGCTTAGTCTGATCTTCCACATCAGAAAATATTATTTTGATTATTGTACATAAATGGATCTTGTCTTTCATCATAGGGCATTACTTCAGAGATCAACATACTGGTAAAACTTAATTGCCAGTTTGCAGTTTAGTAAAACTTAATTGCAGTTTGCAGTTAGTAATCGGTCCTTTGTGTTTTGTTGGTATCAGAGCCATTCCTTTTTTAAAATTGCTAAGCAACTATAGAAATAAAGAATTCATTTGGAAGTATCATAGATAGTTTTTGGGTATGCCTTACTGAACCCGTTTGATGGCCGCTGTTGTTGAAAGGCTGAGTAAGGTATAACCAGGCAGTGGTCGCCAACTTTGTTGATATTGCTAAAATGGACCTTTATTGTGTTAGATCTTTGCTTAGTAGTATTTAAAATCGGATGATTTCTGAATCTTCAGAAATAAAAAAGGGTTATAAATCGCAATGAATATAATTTTACCAAGATTTTAGTAAAGCTTATGATGAATGAGAAATACCTAAGGTTGATAAAGAACAAAATCGTATAAAGTTTTCTAAATTTAATTTATGGAAAACAGATTATGTCATAAAAACAGAAGAAAGAGATTTTCAATTAAGTAAACCATTTGAAAGGAATTTACTTTTCTCTTCTCCTAAGAACTCTACAAACAACATAAAGTTTAAAATTATAAGTATATACATATAAAGGAATTTAATCCAAGTAAGGTATTAAAACCTTTAACTAGGAGAAGGATTAAACACTAGTATATTAGCAGTTGGTAAGAGATGCTAGATTTTTAAACTTTTCAAGATTCTTTGTTTTAGGATCAGTTGAAACCAGTTTTAAGTGGAAGGCACCCATGATCCTTTGAAGATATACCCAGATATGACTATCTCATTAAAATGATGTAAATATTCTAGAAAGCAGGTTCTAGGAAATTTAAAACTCATAATTATAAAATGAACAAGGATACAATTCCTTATAAGGCATTGATATATAAAATTCATTATAAAGCAATGAATTCAGCATTTGGTACTAAATATAAAGTTACAACTTAAAGTAGGAGAAACAAATTCCTACAAACAGATAACTAAAACGAATACAGTAATTCCTAAACCATTCAATGGAAAAGAATCACTCTACAGAAGAATGGATCTTGGAAGGAATAGTGACCTCCTCCTATTCCAGAAAGGAAAAACCCCAAATTATAATATTTACAAAAAATTGCAGCAATTATGAAGATGGTAAAAGTTACACTAAAATTTAATAGCAAGTTCAAAGTTCTAGATATACAGGTCATCAATCTTCTGTTGTCACAGATGATTAATGATAAACCCTCTTAAACATTACCTTCAGTAATTTATGCAAAATATAAACGATACAAAACCTAAACCTATTATTTTCAAACATTGTAAACCTAGGGTATTCTACTTCAGATATCCCAAATCTTAAGATGAAAAGGTTTGATTATAGAAAACGGCTTTCAATTCCTCAAGCAGTCTATGAATCCTTGTTGACACCTATATAAACCAGCAATCAATTTAGTAAATTCATCACCTGAATCACTAACAGCTTCAGCTTATAACTGGAAAATATAAATGAAATAAAAAAGAGAATTAAATGTACTCAGTAAAGAGGACACGAAAAAGGACTAATAAAAGAAATAACATAAAACTAAAAATTGATGAAAATTTAAATAGGATTTACTTTAAAAAAACTCATTAAACCTTTGGGAGGATTTAATCTCCTCTTTCTTTTTTTTTT
>NW_023591569.1:0-34346 GCF_014843425.1 Jatropha curcas | reverse complement strand
AAAAGAAGAGAGATTTAGTGGGAAAACGGAAGTGATAAGAGAAACTGTATGAAACTGGAATGTTGAAAACTGGGTTATGCTTGGCTTTGGGGCTTATGGCCCGATATGATATATCATTAGTCCAACTCCAACGGCCTGTAGAGCCCCGGAGTAACCAACTGTAAATGGGGGCGCATAGATCCTGCTTCCTATGTCGCGACATAGCCTTTATCATATATTGGTTTCTACTACCTCAATGGAGCATATTAATGGTATGTCGAATAGTATAAAAACAAAATGCCCATAGTTAAATGTGGGTCATGTTATTTTCACATGCTTATGTATCATTGGCATGCTTGTGACATGACATTAATGCTTCGAGAGAAATTTATAAATCTTACTGCTTATCCTGGTTATGCTGAAATACCTCGCCAAGCGGCAAACTTGTGGTCATGTTAGTTTCACACTATTGGGCCCAATGCTTGCATTGTTGTTTACATGTGTTCATGTTGTCTTTTTTTGTTTAAAATGGATTGAAGCATAAAAGTTGAGTAAAAGAATATCATGATAAAATATAAACTTCATACACCATTTCTATCCAAGCATCATTTCTACAATTGGGCATAGAAATAAATAAAGTTTGGTGGTTACCCTCATTTCCATCATTTGGCAGCTTGGCATAAGTTTGTTTTTGATACTTTCCTCATGTGGTCTTTTGTTTTAAATAAAATGATTGGAGGCATTCAAGTGAGCAAAGGAATACATTCATTGAAATGAAGTCCGGAAAAGAGCATCAAGAAAAACATCATTCGCGAGCGGCGCACTGCAAAGTCGGGCGAGCGGTGGTAGAAGTACATTTGAGGGTTTCGAGTGGAGTTTACAGGGCCAAATTCGCGAGCGGTACAATGGAAAGTCGCGTAGCGGCGAGAGTGCAAAATGAACAAGTCAAGGTTTTAACTAAAGGACATTCCGCGAGCGCGCAAAACGAAAGTTCGCGAGCCGGGCGTCGTCGTGTTTTTTCGAGCCTGCGCAGTCTTTTACTATTTTGGTCAAATCTCCTCAATAACAACTCCGATTTGGTGATGTCAAAAACCAGTGGAAGCTAACACATAGAGGAAACAAATACTCTTCTATGACACTTCCTAATTCCATCATTAAATAGGGGTCAAAATCATGGTGAGTTGATGGTAACTTTTCCAAGCAAACTTGTTTCAGCATGAAACTCAAATATCTACTTCAATTATTCATTTGCATCTATGCTTTTTTCAACAATTTGTCAGTCTTTACTCAAACTTAAGCAACCGATATCTTTCTGCATTATCAAATCACAACACAAAAATTCTTTCATGCAAGGAAATGAGATTTAAACTAAAAGAGATAGCCCCAACCTTCACTTTCCAAATAGCTTCAAAGCTCTTCTCTTTAAGCTCCTTTTTTCTTCTACCTTTGGCTAACTTCTCCTATACATAAGAATTTTATGAATCATCTAAAAATATCACCAATGGATTCAATTATGGAAATTTAGAAGGTTTACTATTTGAATAAGAAGTTGAATTATGCTTAATCCATTAAAATCTTCTAACCGATTAAAAGTTTTGTGAGAAAGAAGGTGGACGAGGAAGTAGAGGAAGAAAGATGAGAATAAGGATGAAGAAATGAAAAATGAAATGAACTCACGGGTAACCATCTCCAAAATTAATCATGATTTTTATGTGGAAAAATTTACCAAAATGAATAACCTAAGTGTCAAAATGGTAAACTCAAGGACCTCCAACTTATATTTTAAGTGCAAGCCAAGTCCTGAATCCTTATTGACTTTGATCTTTTTATTTCTTCAAGTAATGTCCAACTTTCTTTCCTATTTCAATACATTCCCATTCAGAGCCCATTCTGAAAGACTCGTAATGGTCGAACCGGGTTTGGGAATTAGCCTCGACTCGAGCTCTAATCACCGGACTCGATTTCAAATAGAAAATGCGGGACGTTACAGTTTTATTATGTATGATGAGCATGCTCGGCATTTGATGCATTATATAAGAAGGCTATGATCGAACATAATGCTAGGCATGGGTGTCTATGTTGTAGGGCGGAGGACGTGCTTTTTGGTTATGAAAGGTTGGCGACCTAGGCGATTATGAATAAGTTTATGAAAACCTAATCGCTTTCTCTTTCTCTAAGTGTATGCGAGCCCCTTGAAAATATTTGTAAGGGCAATTAAATGAAATGGAGATCATATTGTATTTTTGTAAACTGCTTTGGGAAATTAATGTGATTAATGTTATCAAATGAATTTTCAAAGCATGATATTTTTTGGTACAAATGGTTTATCATAATAAATAGTGTATGTTATTGGTATAATAAAGTTAAGTAATGAATTTATGATTTTGAAAGAATTAATTATAATGTATAAATTATAAGTTATTTGATTTCTAGTAAAGAACTAAAATATTTAATGGGTGATTTAAATGTTAAGTAAAGGATTTATAGGTATAAAGAATTAGATTAGTTATGTTATTATTTATTAAGTTTATTTGATGATTCTTTGCTATAAAGTTAAATGTATATTGAAATTAAAATTCTATGATTGTGTAAATGATTTTAATGAAATTTGTGTTTTTAAGTAAGTTGCCATCGCGAACTTCAGTAAATATCGTGAATTATTGAGACCTGAGTTTTTATACTCAGCGGCGTCCAGATTTTTTGTCAACACGTAGGTGAAGATCATGGTTGCTACTTGAAGATTAGAGAGTAGTATCAAAAAACAAGTACAGGTGTAATCTAAATTTGGTAGTAGTAGATTGAGATTTATGTATTAGAGAATTTGACATGTTATTATTACATTTTCGGAGGATTTTGTTATTGAATTATAAACTGAACATGTATTTTTTATCAATTATGTTGGTATATATTTTGGAGATAAAACAATAAAGATTATTAAATGTGAATATAATTATTTTTAGATAGTTGATCATGATTAATTCATTAGAACTTATATATATTAATGAAATGCATTTAATTTTGATTATTAAAATGGCTATTGAAAGGGTTTCTATAAGTTATGAAAGGTAATAGAAAAGTGTTCGTTTTTTTGTTGTGTTATGATGATTATTTGGAGATGTTTGGGATATAACAAAAATGAGTTTGGAGTTTAATTGGAGTGGGTTTTGTATTTAAATGTTTTGGCGAGTTCAGTTTTTAAAGGGAAACTTCTTGCAGTTGTTTATGTAGATTTTCTCAAATCTTAAATTAAAAAGAAACATTATTACTCGCAATTAACTGTGAATACCAATTTAAACTTCTTCATTCATAATCTGAATTTATGTGTAAATTTATATGGTTATAGTTAAGAATGATGGTTCTTCGGACACCTGGAATGTGGCAATCCGTCTGTTGGGTCTCCGGGACGGGCGGTGGGTGTTTTTACATGATCTATCGTTTCAGCTAAGTTCTTTCTATAAATTTTATAGTTGGTTTCCTGAAAAATATTCCTTGTAATAACCCGTTCGGTTTAAAAACCACGCCATCTTCTTTTTTAACTCGTTTATCGTTGAGTGTACACTGTTTAACAATTTCTAGTATCTAGATGTCTTATAATTAATACACACAAAGATACAAAAAACACTTTAACGATTAATCCTAAATTTAAAAAATATAATAATCAAAGTTTGACTCCTTTTTGTTGAATATTCTGTTTATTGTTTATTTTACCGTAAATTAATTGTTTTTTAGTGTTTGTTTTCTCAATCAATGTTTTTAGTCCTTATTGTTTAGGGAATTAGTTGAATAAATGTTCAGCAGAACATGGTAAAACTTAGAGTGATATTTCTTAAGTTTGTTAAAGATTTTTTATTGCTCTTTGTAATCCTATATCATAAAGGCTGTCAAAGTTTCCTTAATAAATTTTTACCTTGAGCATCTTCTCTCTATTTTTAATTTCTATTTTTCAAATTCTGCAAGTTAATCAAGTTGGTATCAGAGCTTGGTTAAAAAGAGAGAAAAGAGAGCTTAAGCAGATGAAACAACGTGAGGTTAGGAGAGAAAACAAAAAGAGCAGCAAGCCTTATTTTTTTCATGGCGTTAGATCTAATTTTAATGTAGGCAACAATTCCATGTTTCGTTTAATGGTCATTGATCCATTGGAAGCATGCTAATGGAGACTTTCTCTTTAAAAGAATATGAATCAATCATTGACAATGGAAACTTGGTGCACTAGTAGAAAGGTTGAAAACTTTGACGGATGTCCAAAAGGGCAGAGCTCTCTCGAAGCAAGAAAAGCCCAAGTTTAAAAGGCGAAGAATTATCTCTTCAGCATGATCATACCATCTTTGGGAAACCATTCTTTGCAAAGAAACCTTTCGGAAGGATTATAGGGGATTCTATGGAAAGAAGAAGTATCAAGGCTTTCAGCTAGAGTGCAAACCTGGCAACAACTTCAAGTTTTTAAGAAGAGACTTTGAAAACTCTGCACTGAAGGACGATCCGAATCCGTTACTACTGTTTCGCAGAAACATAGTAATATGCCAACAAGATTGCGATTCCTGGTGGAAAGATGGTGACGTAAACCATTGTGGAGAAGATAATTGACGCTTCTCTATCAAGGAATGATTATGTTAGGGTGTGTGCTCCTTGGAGGAGTCAAAAGAACATAGATCTACTGTCCCTTGACGAATTGCACAGCTCCCCTTATTGGTGCATGAGCAAGAAAATGAAACCAAAGTTAAACTTGGGAAAAGCAAAGCTTTGGAAGGCTTTCTACTTTTATTTCTTCCTAAATGCAAGAAGAACAAGGGTAGAGTAATAAGGAAGAGGATGTCGAGGCATGGAAATAGTAGGCATGAATTCTAAAGGTGAATGATCAGAAAAAGGAAAGAAGAACGTGATATACATATGATAAATCCAAAATAGAGGTGTTTTCAGTGTCATAAATTTGGCACTATCAACTCTGAATGTTGCACCATTGTTGCCAAATGATCGCCCTGAAAAGGAGAGTAAGTCCATTATGCTGAAAATGGATGAAAGGAGAAACTCTTTGTGATGGCTGTTCAAAACAAATGATAAACCCGACTCCGATATTTGGTGATGTTGAATACCGGTTGGCAAGTAAGATCATAAATGTGTGGAAGTAAGTCTTCTTTTGGCTAATCTAAATGAAATTTCAAATCTATAAGTAAGTTTGGTGATTTATCTTCTGTAGTATGTGCAAAGGGAAGGGTGGCAATTTAAATTAGAAAGCAAGAATGGTGTTATAGCAAAATTGCTAACATGCTTTATGTTTAGTTTGAAAAGCAATTTACTAACTTGGTGGTCAATTCGAAGAAAAGGGCTATAATATTCACTATTTCAAATGAAGCTTGGTGAAATATAATGAATCCTTCTAGAGAGCAAATGGCCTATTATTCCTAATGGGATTCACAAAGATTGTTGCCCTTTGAAAGTTGAAAAGCATTCAAAATCATGTTATATAGGCTGAAGCAAAAAGCTAATTTCCTCGGTTGTGGTAATTTTCCGGTATGGCCATTTGGAGTTTTTAATGGATTAAACTCTTCATCAGAAAATATTGTAAGTTGGAACCCCTCAAATTCATCTCCATCAAAGTTTGTGAAGAAATGTGTTGGTCTCGAACCACCTCGTCTCGACATTTTCCTCAAGGAAAGTCATGGAGAAAAGCGAAAGGATGTTTTGGAGCTGATTTATTTTGCGAAAAACATTTGCGGACTGATGAAAACCATTTTTTCAAATGGAAGATCAAAGATATCTAATTATTTCCATTGATGGATTAAAGCTAGAAAATGGTAGGTTTATTTTACAGGCAAAAATTTGACCGCCTTTGGAATTTGGAAGTTTTCAAGGCACGTGTTGAGAAAAGAATTGGCAAAGGGTAAATAAAAAACTTTTCAACACGGATCGGTGATGGTGAATACTGCCAAAATGAATTTGAGATTTTTGTGAAGCCCCCCTCAAGGAATTCGCCGGGAGCTTAAACAACTGCTTATACACCACATTCTAATATATGTGTGGGTAACCGGATAGAAAATAGAACATCTTAAATGGTGAGATGCTTTGCTTGCTAGGGGAGGTAATTCCAAAGATTTTGGCCTGAAGTTGTCACTTATTGGAAGTGTTTTCAGATTTATTGAAACAAAGTCCCCATTTTGCTATCAAAACATGACGCTGGAAGTAGCTTGGAGCGGTAAGAAAACCAAACTGTGGATTATTTCAAATTTTGGTGTGTATACATAGTGCTCATCTCCCAAATGAAGAAGAAAAGGCTTGATGAAAGAGTGAGATGGTATTTTTTTTGGGTGTTAGTAGAAACATCCAAAGCATTTAATTGGGGTTTCATCCAATTAACAGGACAATTGTAACAAGCAGAGATGATTGTTTTGAAATGAAGAAGCATTTGAAGATTGGAAAGGGCAAAATCCTACTCCCAATTAATTTCTATGATGAATTGAAGTTGCAAAAAAAGGCAGCCAACTGAATTCAACAAACATGTTCCGCAGCTTGTAGAAAAGTTTCATATTCTGAAATTCAATCACAATAATCATAGTAGCCTGATTTAGCTCAAACTTCCTTTCGTACTTGAAAAGACCTGCTTGGGATGAAGATTTGAGGTACGGGAGTTAATTCCAAATGAAATCGATCCACTCATTTTGGCTTTGGTTTACCGATGGGCAACCTACAAACCTTTGAAGTGCTGTCAAAGAATCAAAATGGGGAGGAAGGAATGGATTATGGAAATTGAAGCCATCCGAGAAGATACAATAAACTTGGCAAGCTTTGGTGATGGTTCGCCAAAAGGGCCAAAACCCATTGGGTGTAAGTTGGTTTTTCAAAACACAAATTGAAGAAATATGCGATTGATACATGAAATTTGCTTCGGCTTGCACGACAATGAATCTTAGATTGGAATATACCTGGCAGCAATTAAAATGTCTTGGCCAATTCCAATTAGATGTTAAATCGCTTTTGTTTTGTTTGCGACGGTAACTTTGGGAAGAGTAAAGGTATAATTGAATCAACTCCCTAGTTCAAATTAAAGATTGGAAATAACCCCCGCACCCCACCATCCTGAAAACAAGGTCTAGATAATTATATAAAAAAGCTCTTCTTAATGAATTAAATCAGCTCCGGGATTGGTACTATGTCGCATTGAGGACTTATTTTGGAATGGTTTTTCATACAATATTGTCCATTTGTAAGCAATTCCTCTTTTGTTAAAATTGGGAATGAGCCAAATGCTTATTGGTTTTGCTTATATGTAGAAATGAAATCTATTAATTTTACCTAGAAAACGAACATTGGGATGTTGAAAAATTCAGACATCTATCATGGCTGAATTTTGACGAATGTGAACCTGGAAAGATGCATTCACTTTTAGGGCTTTAAGAGATCAGTACAATCTAAGATTGGGGATTTGGTTTCCTCAAAGAAATATGTTGCGGAGAATTTCAGATAAATTCAAATGAAGGATTGGAATCTGAATTACTCCATCTTGAATTTGGTTTAAAGCCTATCATAACGACCCCTGAAGGAAGAAGGTGGAGACAAACACGCTTTTATAGGCAAATTGTCGGTAGCCTCATGTACTTAACCGGAACAAGAACAGATATATGTAGCAGTCCAGTCTTATAAGCAGATTTATGGACGTAATCCAACTGAAATGCCAACCTTGCTTGCCGCAAGAGAATTCAAGAGAATTCTTCGTTACTTGCAAGGAACGAAGGATTTTGGTTTGTTTTATAAAGCCAACGAAAAGTCAAATTTAATTGGATTTACTGACAGTGATTATGTAGGAGATCAAGATGGAAGAAGGAGCACTTAAGATACGTTGTTATGTTTGGACCAGGACCTGTTTCATGGTCTTCCAAGAAGCAGCCCATTGTCACTTCGTCAAGTACAGAAGTAGAATTTGTTGCTGCTACATCTTGTGCTTGTCAAGCCATTTGGATAAGGAGAATTCTTGAAGAGTTGTAGCTCAAACAAGAAGGAGCTACTATAATTTTCTGTGACAAAAGTTCATCAATTAAACTCTCCAAGAATTCAGTATTTCATGGAAGAAGCAAATATATCGATGTGAAGTATTATTTTTTGAGAGATTTGTGTAATGAAGGAAAAATTAAATTGAAGTGTTGCCCAAGTGAAGATCAACTTGTTGACATATTTACTAAGTCTCTCAAGTCACATTCCTTCCTAAATTTGAGAAGTTTAATGGGTTTTTGCTGCAGAGAAGGTGCAGAGCTATAAACTGGCTATAAAGTTTTCAATTTAAGGGAGGGATTGTTGAATAATTCTACTTAATTTTTTTATGTTACCGTACTTAATTTGTTTTTAGTGTTTATTTTCTCAGTCAATATTTCAGTCCAATTGTTTAGGAATTAGTTGATAATGTTCAGCAGAACATGGTCACGTCAGCGGCTGATATTTCTTAGTTTGTTAAGATTTTTTATTGGTCTTTGTAAGCCTATATAAAGGCTGTCTAGTTTCTTAATAAAAATGTACCTTGAGCATCTTCTTCTCTCTTTTAATTTCTTTTTTTCAAATTTTTGCAAGTTATCAGTTTTATCTATAAATTAGAATGCAGATTCAAAATCAAAATATTAGATCCAAAATTAAAATAAAACAAATAAAATTGCAGTAAACAATAATAATAACAATTGCTTGGATAAATTGTTGGAGAAGAGTACTCTTGAAATCAGAAAATGAATATGATATCTTCATTATCAGACTTCGAGTCCTCCTCAAGCTTGACCTTAAATATTATCTCTATTATTTCTCTCATCGAATATCTCACACCGTGTTGAAGCAAATCGGCTCTGCTTGTCGATTTTTGGAAGACTTGAAAACAGGTATTCGCAATTGTACAAACATCATGATCCGTAAGCAAAGTTGAAGCCTTGTGCTTGATTAGACATGTCAAAACCTGTAAAATTCTCATATGCATCTTTGTTGGTGCCCTTTGTTCTCTCCAACCAACAAAGATTTGGAGTTTGAAAATTTTTGAAATTGCAGAGAGAGCGACATTTGTGGCCAATGCAGGAATGTCGCCGCTTTGTATGACATGGAGAGATGCAGAGAAGTAAATTGAAGGATCTATTATCTGCTTTTCTTGTTGATGATTGAAAATTAGAGCTTGCAAAAATTTAAGAAATTCTAGAACGTTGGTGAAGAAGAAGGGAAAAAGTTTGAGGAAGATGAAGAGGGAGAATGTTAGTGAGAGAGAGAGAGATGATAGTAAAGGTAAGTGATTAAGGGCATTTTAGCAAAAAAAAAAAAAAAAATTCTACAATTTTATATGACTTGTGTATTTTACTAAATTGGATAATGACAATTATCATGCATTTTGATTGGCTAATAAATAAATAAATTATTACTTTTAAGAAATTTGTAAAGGACTTATAAAAACTTAATTGTGCAATAATTGCTAACCCTAATTCCGTTCTATACATAAGTAATTAAGCCCACATATATAAACCTAGATATTGGGATATTGATGGCAGAGCTAATACTTTGTTTTTTTATCAGCAAAAAGATTAAATTTTATTAGCTTATAATGTTCAGGAAAAACTTGTTTTATCTAAGTACTAATTCGAGCCAATAGTCTCTTACAAATACCCAACCTAATTTGGATAACTTAAATAAAAAAGCCTAATCAAAACATCAATACTCACATAAACTAAATACAACAAAAATCCAATGCTATTAACTAATATCCCATAAAATTATAAAGCCAAAACAACAGGTGCAATAATCTGTAGCTATACCAACCATCCAAAACCATTTCTTGAGATGAAAAATAATAAGAGAGAGTTAGCAAGCATCGATCACAATAAGAGATTCTTAAAAATCAGCTCAATTCAATTTATATCCAAGCTAAAAATAGTGCAGTAGCCTCAACTCATTTCTTAAACATATAGTTTTGCTTTCCATCTTTATTTATGTGATGAAATTCCACCTGCGCCAAATAAAATACTATCATATCAAACTTATTAAAATATTCTCACTATCGCCAAGAACGCTTTTGCTTATGAATCACCCAACAAATTGCATTTTTAGAGTTGGACTCAATACAAACAAGCAAGAAGCTTCACTTCATTTGAATCTAATGCACCAACTGACTTGTAAAAAAACAACCTGTCTTATCTCGTTTCTAAGTACCCCTCTAATACCTGTAGCTCCCGGTTTACCTTTAGATGCCCCATCAGCATTAAATTTCAGTTTACAAACACTTGGGCACTTCCATATATTGCGAGAAATATAGCCTGCACAAGCATATCTTAAAGACTTGAAACTATTACAAACCATTAGTGGGAAATTACACAAATCAACATTAAATTTCAGTTTACCAACACCTGGTAGAGCTAATACGTTGACAATTCCACCATTTGGTTAGATTTATTAACTGAGTTTTCATTGCTTTATGGTTTAGGTATTCTTCATGGTGTAAATTCACATAGGTTTCTTTTTATTTTAAATATAATCCGTCTTTAATTGAGTTTCACTTTTTTCTTCTTTTGGCATATTGTTATTATTTTTTTAATTATGCTTTTTTAGATAGCTTGAAATCCTTTATATTCTTATTGGTGGCAAACCAGCCAGCATGTTTTTAATATTGTTATATATATTCTAAACTCTCGGGTGACAATATTTCTAAATTTCTAAGTTAAGGTGCAAAGGGGACGAATATTAATTTAGAATGTCATTGCAACAAATTGCAAAGCTTGGAAAATTTTTGTGGGTTAGACCATCTATCTATAATCTACACTATAAATAAATAAATAAATGTGGGAAAAGAGGAGGGAAATAATGGAATTTTCGATATCACCCTTAATGGAATTAAAAATGTCCTGAAATACCCTTAATGATGGGCAATTAAAAAATTACAGTTTATTAATTGATTGGATAAAATTTATAAAAATTATTTTAAAATAAATACATATAGATAACTAAGGCCCCGTTTGTTATAGTTGTTTGTTTTTAGTTTTTTATTTATTAGAAACATAAAGCAGTTTTTAGTTTTTGATTATTTATTTTTTGAAAATATTTTTTTTTCATTTTTTTGGTTCATGTGTGAAAAATTCTTCCAATTATCAAATCTCTCCCTTATTAAGTCATTAAAGATTTTTATTTAATAATGAAAATTTTAAAAATTCAAAGTTTCAGACAAAATAATTAAAAATATTTTACAATTTAATTTTAAAATTTCAAAGTTACAGTAACTATTGATTATTATGTTGAATAAAAACATAATATTCAAATATTATAATAAATAAATAAGTTAATAAACTTTAATAATCAATATTATAATAAATAAATAATTCTAAATGACATTAGATTTTATATAGATAGGGAAAATAATAGTAATATAAAAATAATACTAAACAGATAATAGATAGAAAAAAAAAAGATGAGACTGAATTGAGATAAAAAATTTGCTTGTATATTTTTGGAATAAATACAATTGCTTGTATATTTTGGATAAATAAATGACAATAGATTTATATAAATAGGGAAAATAATAATAATAATAATAACAACAACAGTAGCAGTAATTTTATGAGGATAGATCTTATAAAAAATGAAAAAATGAGCAATGTAGAATTAAAAACAGAAAACATAATTTCGTAAACCACTATTTGTGGTATCATAAAATTTATTTTTTTATTTTAAAAATAATTTTATCAAAAGCAAACAAAAAAAAAATTAAAAAAGCCTAAACAAGCAAGCTTTGTTTATTTTTCAAAGAAAAAACAAAAAAATAAGAAACTTAATTGAAAAAAAAAACAGTCCCTAAGCATTTCAAAATTTTAAATTTTATCTTTTTTTTTTCAATTTATTTTTTAATAAATATAAATGACAATGAGACATTTGAAAATTTTTATAAAAATTTTTATATTTTATTTTTTAAATTTACTATTTATTTGATTTTATTTTGATTATAATTTAAAGTATTTTATTTAGGAGGGAGATAAAACTAGAAAAAAATATTTTTTATTTAAATACTCTTTTTTCTTTATGTTTATATGATTTAATTGATATATTTTTTAAAAATAAATCTTCAAATAGAATAAATTTTTAAAATAAATTTTTTAAAGTATATTGCATATTTTTTTAGTTCTTTCTATGGAAAAAATAATATAATTTTGTGATAATGTGGTGTATATGTAAATATTTAATTAGTTTTTTCTTCACTTTCTTTTTTTATAGACGATTTTGTAAAATAAAAATAGTTATCTAATAGTTTTCTTTTTTTTATTTAGAAAAGAATATGTGATATTTTTCTTTTATAATACTCTAAAAAATAATCGGATTATGGCAATAAAAGTAAAAAAATTATACAATAATAAGATTAGTAAATATTTAATTGATCTAATAATTTATGTAAAGTTTGATATTTCTTTAATCTTCTCTTGAGTATATTTGTGTGAAATATATTATATATATATATTATATATATATATATATATATATATATATATATATATATATATATATATATATATTGCAATTTGTTAGTTGCTTGGATTATAATTTTATAAAAATTATTTTTTAAAATAAAATACGTATAAATAATTAAATATTAAAAATTAAAGTTTTATCTTTTTTAAATTTATTTTTTAATATATATATATTATATATATGATAAGTGCGAAGGTGGAGGAACATTAGTGAAACGGACCCGAAAATTTTATTTTCGTAGAATTTTCATTTAAAAACTTAAATTTTTTATTTCAACCAATGAGATTATACCAGCTAGTTATTTTATTATGCTAAACTGGACCCGGTAAAACCAATTCGATTTTTCCCCGAAAAACCAAGCGAAAAACTCGAAAACCAGCAAATGAGCCAAATCATAGAATTAGACCAAACCGATTTCGAATCGAACCGTTCGAATCGAACCAGAATGGTCTAGAAGCTTTAGAATTCTCCTTTCTTTTCTTTTCTTTTTTTTCTTTTCTTCTTCTTCCAGCAGCGTCGATCTCACTCTCTCGCTCTCTCCTTCTCTCGTTTTTCCGACGGCCAGAGACCCACGCCGCGCCTCCATGCCGTCTCCTTCTCGCCGGAACAGTCTGGCCTTCCTTTCCCTTGTCTCCGTTTCCGTTTTTGGTGAGCGCAAAAGTCACAACGAAGCCGCGACTTCTTCAGCCCGATCGAGACAGTCGCGTCTTCATCCTTCTCTCCGAGCGATTCCGGCGACTATCGCCGACAAGGTAAGCCAATTTTCGACCTTCTTCAGTTGAATTTATGAGTTTTTGCTGAATGATGAAGGATTTGATTCATGAAGTAAGTTAGCGTTAGAACTAAATCCCTAGTTACTACTGTTCATGCAATTTCACTAAGGAGAATTTAATTCTTCAATATAATTTAAGTTATAGATCAATCTACTGAATATATTAGCATGAATAAGATGAATTAATTGTTAATCTTAAGCACAAGCTGAAATTGATATGAAATGGGTAAGTATGTTTGGTTATTATAATTTTTCATTGAGGTGTTAGAACAAATTTGATATGGCAGTAGCTAATCTAACCATTTGTTTAAGTTATTGCCTTGATATCAGATATAAATATAGGATATTATCCAATTAAGTTTTTGTTGGAGATAGAGGAGTTCATTGGCCGTAATGTACAGGCTATATTCAGAAATCTGATTTCTTTAGCTTGGCAGTGGCTAGCTGGTAAAAATTTTATGACTTTTGCTAAATGAGTTTATATTAATGCTCTATATATTTATGATTCGTATTTGACATTGTTGTTGCTAAGGAGTAAGGTTGTGATTGACAAAGAAATGTGAACTATAGTTTGGGATGACAATAAATTTAATTGAATGTTATTTCTTGCAGCAATAAAGTTGGATATTGGTTAATACGCTTGCAGCAATAAAGTTGGATATTGGTTAATACGCAAGTTTCTTGACGAATATATAAATGAAGGAATTAGTTTATAGAAATTGAAGGGTTGAGTAAGAACCTGATTTTTTTTTAGGATGGCCCAATATTGAGTGTTCCTATAAATTTTTGTAACGATTTGATGAAAATAAAGTTGTATATTAATTCTATAATAAGGAATGGAGTTAAGTAGTGTATAAATCATAAGCGTAAGCGGAAAACTTGAAGAGTTCTCATGGTGGCAGCAGCTGTGTGGCAAATTTGTTACTATTTGAGTTTAAGTAGGCCAAGATTAGATAGTTTGTCTCAATTAATAGTTAGTTAACTTTTCTGTAATAAATAGCAGAACTCTAGAATCGTCTAAATGGTTACCGAATTATTCAGCTCTCTAAATTGTAATATGATTAGAGACTGTTTAAGATTGTAAGTTGATGTTTAATTACAAAGATATGATGTCTAGCTAAAGATTTTGATAATATATTAAATTATGAGCTTAAACTTTTCTTAGGTATAGATTTGGCAAATAATGAGTTCAAGTTTTTTGAAAGTGAGTTGTTGAGCAAAGAGTAGCAAATAATAATCGTTAATTATTGGTATTGCTATGTAAAGGAGGATGGGCATTTGAGTTGATTGATTGCCCGATGGATGGGTTTGTGGATTGAATGAATACAGGGAGAGTATTGACATTATCTTAACAGGTAGATAGTCCAATTTTTAAGGGAGGTGCTGTCGAAATTTTGATAGAACTTAGACTAATTTTAATTAACAACATAATTAATAAGTTTATTTAGATTAGTTCTATAATTTGGTACATAATTTAGATTAATTCTATAACTTAATACATAGTAAATAAAGTGCTCTAATTATTTTACTATCTTCATTATTTATTTAATTATTCAATTACTTATTTATTTTCATTATTATTGTTTATTATTATTGTTATTTGTTCTATCATTGTTGTTTATTGTTAATATTACTTATTTAATTGCATTTGAGTATGAATGTTTAAATTGTGCGTTGCATTCCGATGTTTAACTGTTCAATATGTCTGCATTTAATTTGCATTCGATTGCAATGTTTGATTAGTTGTGTTGTGATATTGCTGTGCTTTGCTTGTGTGGAATTGGGATGAAGTGGGTCACCATGGGTTTATGAGACTGTTTCTGTTATATGGATCCTGATTCTGATTTCCGTTATATTCTGATTCTGTTATATGGATCCTGATTCTGTTTCTGTTAGCCGGGTAAATGGGAGATCGGCGCCCCCGTGTGCACTTGATAATTCTGTTTATTCTGAAACCACAGGATGGCCGCTTGTTGTTGCGCACCTGAAAATCTAGATTTGATTGCAGCCCACAGGGTGGCCTCCTGTTGTGTGATGATCTAGATTGGATGGAGACCACCGCGGTTGCCTCCTGTTGGATGGGAAAAGAAAAGAGAGAATGGAAAAACAATGAGAGGCTTGGTCAAGTGAGGATTAGACCGGTCGACCAGTATGGGGGATCGGCTCCCTGGTGCACATGTGAGTGGATGAGCCATGTGGGAGGATGGCTCATCGGGGTTTCGATGACGCCACTGACTAATTTCCACGTGATGTGATTACATGAAGACGTTAATGATTGTAGGTGCTGGTGATATGCCATTTGTGTGACTAACTGCGTGAGCATATAACTAGTCGGATGACTAGATTGATATATTTATTCATTTGTGTGAATGCGTATGTTGTGCAATAGGTATTACTTCTTAGAAGGCTCACATATCTTGTTTAATTTTTTAGGAAGTAAGTTTCTCTTTAATTCGGTTAAGTTATGTTCCTTATGTTTTCTTCGCCGCGAAGGCTTGAGAAGTTCTCTAGTTATATAATTAAATTTGCATATGTAAACATGTAGTATAAGAATTAGTTATAACAAACAGTTAGTAACTCTGCATGTGAATTTTACATACATCTAGTAGTGTAGTAATACAGATGAAGATGATAATTTGCGCCGAGTTATAATTAAATTCTTGAGGTATATTTTTCATGTAATATAGGCTTGAAATGTTTTGAAAATTATATGAGATAAGCGATTTAGTGATTCGGCTTACTACGGGCCTCGGGGCCTTAAGCTTACCTGGGCCCTAGTGGCCGGTCCAGCCCATGCAAACGGGTTCTGACAATTAGGTTTCCTTAAATGCCCTTACTAAAGTTTATAAATGACAAAAATAATCATTATTATTCCTATTTCTAATTATGATATCAATTTATCTATTTTTATTATTTTTATTATATTAATATTATAAATTTGATTCCATTCTAATTAGAAATTTGTTCTATCATACCACTATATATATGTTTAGTTTTAATTGCTTGTGGCTATCAAAAATTTGTTGTTTTTGACTATTAAAAATTGTTACATCAAGCTTTTGCTAATTTGAAATTATTGCATTTACAATCATGTTTTCTTCTTCCAGCAAGTGTAACCTTAATTCTCTCTCTCATCAACAACGTTTTGTGCTAATCCTTCTGTAGGGGCAAAAGCACTCTTCTCGACCATCTTTTGTAATATCTTCTGCAAGATATTAATGAATTAAACATTAAAATAAGTATTTGCAATAATATTTAGAGCATAAAATCATACAATAAAGTGTATATTTTCATTATAGGTAATGTAATATTAACTTATAAACATTCACTTAGAGCGGTTGTCCATCCAATTATTGCCATCTCGTTTTTTGGTGTGGAGGTGGCTTCCCCCATATAGGCTCCTAACTATCTCATCAGCCTATTTTTTTGGAGAAAATATTTAACTTCAAATGCTTAAGGATATGCAAAAATATATTGGACATATAATATAGAGCTTACCACACTTTTTTGGTGTTCTAATGTAATATAAATCCTATAGTGTGGAGAGAGATAATATCCTTCTCCACCCTCATCGAATGAATGATTCTTACAAAATACCTCTAATTTCTTAATGGCCTCAGGGTCTTCCAGTATTTAGTCCACTTTTTTTAAACTTCATCTTTAGCATATGATTTTATGTTTTTCCTCTTTAATTGAAAAACAAAATCAGAATAAATGTGTGTTACGTGCCTGTTCCATACTTGCTTTATCATTGCCTCCAATTATAAATTCCACTTTCATTTCTCCTATAAAATTTTAAATAAATCAAGTTCTTAAACTCAAAAATAATATTTTGATTATCAAATATTGATTTGTTCAAAGTATGACATGAATTAATTGATATGAAAAAAAAAATTCACCTAAAAGAATATATTACAATTTTCTAACTGGCAACTGCCATGCTATCTTATTCTTTATGATAAGGAATTTTATAAACTTCTGTCTAATACTCATGTTTTATTTTCCTAAGCATATATAAGAAAAATCCTATCATATATTAAACATAAAGGAGAAAGAAAGAAAAAATATAGTAGTAAATAACTATTAAAAAAGACGAACTGTGACATCCTACTGAATTAAGTTGTTGCATAGAGTCGAGTTGAGTCGGGCTGAATCAAAATCCGGTTCGAGCCATTAGAGTCTAGAGTGGGGTAGTATGGGATGTACAATAATAATGAAAAGAAGTGGACTTACTTGAATGAAAACAAAAGATCAAAGTAGTAGGATTAGGACTTACTTTGCACTAAAATGATAAAGGCTTAGGTATTAAGTTGTAACTATTGACAATTGAGGACCAATTTGGTAGATTTACACATACAATAATAATATTTTTGGAGCCTTGACACGAGATTTCCATTTCACTTTCCTTCTTCATCTTTATTCTTTATCTCCTTCATCTACTTTACTCTTCCACCTTCCTTTCTACCATCCATTGTAATGGTAACCTCTATTCTATGCAAGTAAGTAGATTTCTTTGAGCTCTATTTTATTTCAACCTCCTAATTTTAGTAATATTTTAGATTATTCAGAAGAATGCTTATGTATAGGAGGAGGTGAGCTCAAAGGTAGAAAGAAAAAAGAAAGCTAAGAAGAGATTGGGCAAGCTTTTGAAGTGAAGGGTTTGATATCTCTTTTAATTTAAACTTTTCCTTGCATGAGAACTTGTGTGGTGCTGTTGATAATTGAGAAGATATGTTGCTTAATGTTGAGTAAGAGGACTGGAATATGGTGAGAAAGCATGGATGAAAGAATAAATGAAGAGATATTGAGTTCATATGAAGTAGATATTGAGTTCATACTGAAACAGGTTTGCTAGAGAATTGACCAGTAACTTCACCTTGATTTTGACCCTATTTAATAATGGAATTAGGAAGTGGTATAAAAGAGTTATTTGTTCCTTTATATTTTAGCTGTCCTTGGGTTTTTGAATCACCTATATTGGAGTTATAAGTTGAGAGATATGACCAAAATAGTACACACTGCGTAAGCCGGAAAACACAACTCGCGCTCGCAAATTTCATGGTCACGCTCGCGAATTGTGCCTGTAAACTCTCTGACTCTCTTGTGTGCTTCTTGCGTTTGCGAATTTTCATGTCGTGCTCGCGACTTGTGTTCTGATGCCTTTTGGACCTCTTTTTCTATGCAATTGTATTCTTTTGCTCAAATTGTATTCGTACAATCATTTTAAAACAAAAAGACAACACGAGCAAATGTATAAAAACAAAATGCAATCATGCAAATGATGTGAAACTAACATAACACAAGTTTAACACCTAAGTTGCCCATCTTTGCGAGGCTATCTAGGGTCATACAGTGTAAACAGTATTGGTTTAGGAATTTATTGAAGCAGTTTAATATGCTTTTGTGTTACTATTACTATTGACATTCGATTTAATTGCTCCATTGAGGTTAGGTAGAAACCACGTAGAGTAGGCTATGTCGCACATAGGGATAGCAGGATCTGTTGCCCACATACAGCTTTGTTTACTCGGCTAACAGGCCGTTAGTGGATATGATTATATATGGGTCATAGCAGTACCCATGTCATACTAGTTTCAATCCAGTGTCATTACATTTTCTTCTTAATCACTTTGGTTTCCACTAGATCCTTAGTGGAGCCATACAGTTTTTATTGACTTAAAAATATTGCATAAGTCATACAGCATAATGAACAACAAATTACTGGATAATGGAAATGTATTCATGATATGTGTGCTACATGTTTATTGAGTACATATTATATGTTGTGTTACTATGTTTTTTTATACGTGGAGATAATCCACTTTGGGATGTTTATTTGCTCAGCGAGTTTTACTTGTTTAACTCGTAGGTTTTGGACTGGACCATATGAGGATGTCATCTTATAACTGCTTGCAGTTCATCTTTGGAGACCCAGTGTCTTCAGGGGGTAGTATCATTTGAATTTTGGTTCTGTCTTATACTTATTCATGGCATGTACAGCATCCTAGTTAAGGTCCCATTTCATTTTTGGACACTAGTAGAAGGTCCTTGTTAAAAATATTTAAGTTACATATATATATTATATTATAGTTATATATTTATATATATATATATATAGATATATAATATATATATTATATGTATATATTATATAAGCAACATCATGATATTAATATTCAGTATATATAAGCAACATCATGATATAATATTCAGCATACATAAGGATATCAGCCTGATAGGACTTAGGTTCAATCAGCTTGTAACGTCTCAGTTCGGTTCATTCGGGTTTACGGGTGAACCGAGAAGGGATGTTACACGAACAACCACCATAAATATTATTTAAAAATAAGGCATAAATAGGCAAGAATTCAAGCATCCTGTACATACTTTAAGACTTTTCTTTATTGATGAAAGAATAAAACAAGAGGACAAGCTTAGAAGTGGACCTTCAAATCAAATACATGTGAGATTAAAAAAAAGGAGAGAGACAGAGACATGATGTTATTATTTAATTTAGTATTATATAATTAAGTTGCATCGCTAATTTAATTAAAGTAAAACTATAGCCAAAGATATAAGTGTTAAATGGTATTATTTGAGACATAATCTGGAAGAATTGTGTTAATATATTTATTCTGCTGCTTTACAATGTCTTAATATAGCTAAGGTACAGGTTTATACAAGGAAAGAAATAAACAGTAAAGAGAGGAATTATTCTCCTCCTATAATTATTCCCTAATTATGTACACTAATTGGGAAATGATGAGAAAATCTGATCCTACATTTTCCTCCTATTTTCTTGCTTTCTGACACTCCCCCTCAAGTTGAGTAGTGGGGTTGCCAATGCTCAACTTGCCCAAAACTTCACTGAAGGTCCTTTCGTTCACTGCCTTTGTTAATATATATGCTAGTTGATCTTCAGAGCGTATGAAAGGTAGTTCTACAATGCCTGCTTCTAACTTCTTTTTGATGAAGTGTCTAATCGTAACTTTCTATTGTTGGCATATGAAGTATGTGACGTGATTTCGGAAAGCTTAATTTTTGTGTGTTTTGGTTGCGCGGAAAGTCGATGATTGGTGTACATGTAATTATTTTTCAAGATTTCCGTTATATCTTTAATTGCTGCCTTTGTTGGTTATTCACACTATTTATATCTTGCATAGTCTTCTCAGATTTGGTTGGGAACACACAAGGTTATTCAAGATTAGCATCTTTGCATACTCAAATTAGCGCTTTTATCGTGCCAATGCGGCCATTCCTTGCACACCTCCGATAAAATTTTAAAGCCGTCTGCACGAACTGGACAATGCATACAGACCTTTTGCTTCTGTCCTATCTCCATGCTGACTAAAGTTCCCCCCACAATGTAGATAAAATAGTGCCTGATGTGATGATTCTGCAGTCCACTGGATTGCACCTGGCCCAGTTCGGCATCAGATACCCCTTATTATCTAAGTGTCCATGTATTTGAATTAGAACACATGTCCAAATGTCCCCTTTAGAACTCTTACGATCCTGCACAACAAGGCTTCATATTGGTCTGATGCTGGGGCTAAGATGACATTGAACTGGTGAACTCACTTATACTTATCCGTACATAATACTCCCATAATTCTTTGCCAAGTAATTTTTAGTCCGATGTTATATGTCGTAATATATGAAATATCACTATTCAGTTTCCATATACCACGTTTGCCTGTTTGATGAGCTAATCTTTCATTCTCGCAGAGGTTCTTCCGCCATGCCACTATCTTTCAGTCCTGATTTCGATCCACCTACCTTGTGTTGTGTGTCCTTATGTCCGGTCTCTCACAAAGGGTCGATCTTCATTCCCCGTCGCATTACAAAAGATCCAAAAATTCTATCTTCTTACAATAGACCGGCTACATTGTCCAAGACCTAACTCCTCATCAGCCCCAATTCTGATCATAATACCAACCTACCGTTGTGTCGATGATTTACGTCACGCTCAGTCTATTTCGACGATAATATAGTATTCTTCTGAGAAAACGGCAAAATTCTGAGCACGTGACTTTCAATTTCAAATTCTGTTGAAAGGGTCTTCTTACGCGCCTTAAGCTGTCATTCTTATCCACCTCTTCTCTCCTAGTAATGATCATAGTTCGCATCACAACAATACAAAGTTACATGGGCCGGTATCTTTTTGTTCCAAAAAATTAGGACAAGTCTGAACCTCTCCTGCTTCAGGACCTAGTGATAGGTAGTTGTTATCGGAATCTAATAAAAGCTTCTATTTGAACAACCCATATCCCTTACATTGCTAAGTGTAAACTTCCATCAAAAAACCCACGGCTTCTTGACGATTGAACATACTTTTGAGTCCGAAATGATATGCACTTTTTCAGCCGGACCATAGCACTTACTCTCCTAAATATGGAAATCCCTCATGTGACCACAGCGCGCAATGGTGGTAGGAACTCTGCTCACATTAGTAAAAGCTGGTACTCTCTTTCCAAGAAAGCCTCCCATGTGGAAAGCTATTGACTTCCTCTTCCACATCAGAGAAACTGGGCCTGAAAGTGGCCCACCCACTCTGTTTTACGCTGCTTACTGGAAAAAATGGAGTATCCTCGGTATATCAATTTTTGACTTAAATCGGAATGCAAAATTGTCTCCCCGAGTAATTCCCTTAATGCCATTAAGTCTGTTGGGGTATCCTTCTGTGCCCCTCAAGTTGAGTAGTGGGGTTGCCAATGCTCAACTTGCCCAAAACTTCACTGAAGGTCCTTTCGTTCACTGCCTTTGTTAATATATATGCTAGTTGATCTTCAGAGCGTATGAAAGGTAGTTCTACAATGCCTGCTTCTAACTTCTTTTTGATGAAGTGTCTATCAACTTCTTTGTGTTTTGTCCGATCATGGTGTACTGGATTTTCTGAGATACTAATTGCTGCCTGGTTATCACACATTATCTTGCAAGTCTCAGATGGTGGAAACACAATTTCAGTTAGCAACTTTCATAACCATAGTATTTCTGCCAAGCCTCCTGCAACACCTCGAAATTCAGCCTCTGCACTGGACAATGCTACAACCTTTTGCTTCTTGCTTCTCCATGTGACTAAGTTACCCCCCACAAGAGTAAAATAGCCTGATGTAGATCTGCAGTCCACTGGATTGCCTGCCCAGTCGGCATCAGTATACCCCTGTATTTCTAAGTGTCCATGTAATTTGAATAGAACACCATGTCCAAATGTCCCCTTTAGATACCTTACGATCCTGCACACAGCTTCCATATGGTCTGTCTGAGGCTGATGCATGAACTGGCTCACTACTCCGACTACATAGGCTATATTTGGCCGAGTATATGAGAGATATATCAGTTTTCCAACCAACCTTTGATACCTTTCTTTATCTGCGAGTTCTTCTCCTTCCACTATCTTCAGTCCATGATTCACCACCATTGGTGTGTCTTCCGGTTTACAATCGATCATTCCCGTCTCTACCAAAAGATCCAAAATGTACTTCTTCTGACATATAAAAATCCCTTGTGTCGATCTTAGTACCTCAATTTCGAGAAAATACTTTAACCTTCCGAGATCTTTCATTTCAAATTCTGTGAACAGGTTCTCCCTTAGCTTGGTCATTTCTTCCATTTCATCTCCTGTAATGATCATGTCATCAACATAAATGATCAAATAGGTTACAAGTCTGCCTCTCCGCTTCAGGAACAGAGTATGATCGGAATTGCTCTATTTGAACCCATATCCCTTCATTGCTAGTGTAAACTTATCAAACCAGGCTCTGGGTGACTACTTGAGTCCATGAAGTGACTTCTTCAACCGACACACTTCTCCTTTATGGAATCCCTCTGTGAAACCTGGTGGAGCCTCCATATAAACTTCCTCTTTCAGATCCCCATGTAGGAAAGCATTCTTCACATCAAACTGGTGAAGTGGCCACCCCTTGTTTGCTGCTACTGAGAACAATATCCTGATAGTATCAATTTTTGCTATCGGTGAAAAAGTCTCCGAGTAATCAATGCCATAAGTCTGGGTGTATCCTTTTGCCACTAACCATGCCTTGTACCTTTCAATGGAACCATTTGGCTTATGTTTCACCGTGAAGACCCAGCGACACCCAACTGGTTTCTTTCCTATCGGTAAGGCACATTTCTCCCATGTGTGGTTCTGGATTAAAGCATTCATTTCATCCTTTATTGCATTGGTCCATCTTTCTAATGCCAAGGCATGTTCGACTGTGGTCGGGATCTTTTCTTCACACAGGGTTGAGATGAATGCCTTGGCTTCTCTAGATAGACTCCCCCTGGTTATGTTTGCTACTGGATATCTGGACCTCCAAGCCTCTTTTTCTGGAGAGTATCTGTTAGTTGGGACTCCCCTATTACCTTTGGGTGGTAACACATATCGTTCTTCCTACTCTGCCACCTGTTCTACTACAGTCTCATAGTCACCGGGATTAGTGGAAATAACAGGAGATTCAGGAACTTCAGTCTCTCTTACCTTGGACACTAGGTTAGGAATAGTATTTTCTAAGACACTAGGCTCCGTAGACTGTATGGAAGCATCAGAAGTTGGCCCAATAGTACTGTTCTCTTCCTGTTCTGCTACTTTCATTTGTGGGTTCTCTTCCTGAAGACCCAATTTCACCTGTGGGGACACTGGTTCTGGAAGCCAACTCAGTGTGTCCATATATTCCTTATTCCTTCCCCCTTGACCACTGGGTTGGGTAGTATAAAAGTATTTGGTTTCAAGGAAATCACAGTTCATTGTGGTGAACATATGACAGGTTTTAGGATTATAGCATCGGTACCCCTTTTGATTAACCCCGTACCCAACAAATGCACATTTTTCTGCATATGGTTCAAATTTGGTTCTTTCCGTTTTCGAAATATGGACAAATGCAGAGTAACCGAAAATTCATGGTTAAAGAGTTAAGGTCGGGGGTATTTTGGTAAATTTAGCTAGGGTTTGGATTGGAGTTTGAAGGTCAAGGATTTTGGTTGGGAGTCTATTTAGAAGGTAGGTGGCAGTAGCCAGAGCTTCAGGCCAAAAACTTTTGGGGACCTGAGACTCAATAAAAAGAGCTCGGGTCATTTCAAGGAGGATCCTGTTTTTTTGTTCGGCAACATCATTTTGTTCGGGAGTATGAGGACAAGTAGTTTGGTGTACTAACCCTTTTTGTTGAAAAAATTGTTTCATGGCTGTGTTGACAAATTCTCCCCCGTTGTCGGATCTTAAAATTTGAATTGACTTATTAAATTGGGTTTGGATCATGGTATAAAATAGGATAAGTTTATCAACAACCTCTGACTTGTTTTTCAAAAAATATACCCACGTCATGCGAGTACAGTCATCCACAGATATCAAGAAATAGCGAAAACCTTGCCCTCCCATGACAGGTGTTGGACCCCACACATCAGAATGGACTAATGAAAACCTTAGTATGATTTGGCCTGAAAGTGTGTCTATGGCTTTTCACCAAAAAACAAGTCTCACAATGTAATACATTATTGGATTTAAAGAGTTTAGGAAATAAAAGATGTAAATAACCAGTGGATGGATGTCCTAATCTCCGATGCCAAAGCCAAACTTCTCGATCCGCAGTTCCATGTGCTAGCATCACAGTACCGTGTTGGGCAAATTCATCCACGTAGTACGGTCCTTAGCGCTCAGTGCCAAGTCTAATAATCGTTCCCGTCCTGATGTCCTGCAGTATACAGAAAGTGGGGGTCATTAGCACGATACAATTAAGTTCCTTTGTTACATGACTAATAGACAACAATTTATGTGAAAGTGAAGGGACATAAAGATAGTTCAATAATTTTAGTGTGGGTGATATTTTAATAGACCCAGCTTCCTCTAAAGAGACTATTCCCCCATTGGCTACTCCAACATGTGTCTTTGTGGGTTTTGACTGTATTTTAATATCGTGTGCATTAAATGTCATGGTGTCAGTGGCACCACAATCAAAAATCCATGAGGCATTCTTACTGTTATCAAAATTTAAGACCATATTAGCAATAGACAAAATTTTTATTGGGTCAATTTGTAATAGGTCCAAAAAAGAGGAGCCTGATAATAAACTATCCAAATTGGAAGGGTTTAGGAGGAAATTCCCAAACCCTTTACCTTTATATCCTGTATTACCCCTTTCTTCAGCCCTAGCCACCATTGCTCCTCCAATACTGCCTCCATCTCCGACGCCTCCTTGGCCACCACTGCTGTTGCTGGTGGCCTCAGGGTTGCTCACGGTAGTGGCGGCTTTACCTCCTGTGGCTTGTCCGTCCCTTTTATGTCCATCATTCCACTATTCTGGATATCCCATAATTCGAAAACAGTTCTTTTTCGTGTGTTTACTTATCCCACAGTGAGTACACTTGAGTTTTGCCATGTCTGAACGGGATGATGATCCGCCTGGCTTGCCGGCAGAGCCTGACCGTCACTGGCCCTGTGCTGCCATTCCCATGGCTTCAATCCTGATTGCAATCAATCCGCCGCCTATGCCCTTTTGTGACGGGATTCGAGAAGTCAGTCCCAAAATATTAAGGCGGGTTGCCTCTTTCCGAACAGTGGCGTAGGCGGCTTCCGGTGAGGGTAGCGGATCTTGTCTTAAGATCTCTCTTTTAATTTGATTATATCCCTGATCAATTACATTCAGGAACTAGAACAGCTTTTGTTCTTGACGGATTCTGTTGTATGTGGCTATGTCTGCTTCTGAGGTCATCGGATTTGGTCCCTACCACTGCTGTATGTTGTAACAAGAGCATTCCACAATGCTTTTGCTGTGGGAAATTCAGTCAGATTGCTTGCCAATTGGGGTTCAATATTTTGAATTAACGATGAGAACATAATGGGATCGTCTTGTTCCCATTGCTCGTACTTTTCATCACCGATCTGTGGTGGCGCTGGAATTCCAGTGAGGTGGCTCAACAGGGCCTTTGATTTTCCTCCAATTGCAACCTTAATCATGCGTGCCCATAGCGCATAATTTTGGCTGTTTAATTTGATGCTGATGATTAAATTATTTGTAAGGGTTTGTTTTTGGTTTTGGTTACTAATGATTTATAATCACATTCCAAATAATGCTAAAACACTCTTTACATCATGCGTAATGCACACCATCATAGCGCTCACATGATATTTTGTGACTGAATTAATTAAGTTATTATTTTGATTGCCTCTGATTGATATACTATAAATAGTTATTTGTAAGGAGTATATATTTTTAGCTTTATATGGTTTAACTGAAGGCCATATGTGTTTCCTCCATATTTATGATATTTGCTGAATTGATCATTGTTCCATAGTGCTATCGTTTATTCCTCTGCTTATGGGGATTGTTTTCTCTCCTGATGTTAGCATGTCAATACGGGATCATTTATCGGTCCCTATGGCGGGATTACTTTTCCTGAGAAGCTTGCGCTATAAAGAGAATATTAAAAACTTAAATAGTGTAGCTGTTTATTGAGGATTGTCTAGAAACCGCTGCTTTTGGACTATTTTAATTGTGTCCCAGGCCGTTCGCCAGAAGAAATATTCTAATTGGTAAAGTTGGTAAAAATGAAATCTCTCGTAGCAGTTTTGTCCCCACTCTCAGAAATTTCTCATTTTGATTGAATTCCTTGGACTCTCCCTAAACGGATCCAATAATTAATAAGCTGTATAGACATTATCTATTATTTCACCAAGGATTTTCATACTTTTTTTTAAGCTACACAATACGTGGAATATGGTTATTATGTGGTGTAGACTGCTTCCAACTAGTCTGGACAGCGTAATTGTCGCTTCCCAAAATTACTTTTATCTCCTTTTATTTGCGTAAGCATGATCTGTGACATAATAATAATTATGAATCTCCACTATGCTAAGGCGCAAGATTAAATTTAGGTTCTCTTACTATTTGAATGGAAAATATGCTTGAGATAAAAACAAAATAAAAATGAAAGTAGTAAGGTATTATTTTTAAAATATAATAACTCCTCCAATATAAAAATTGTTTATTTTCGCATTCATTAATTTTGTCTTATCGTAATTGTGAGAGAAACGAATGATGTGAGTCATTTTTGGGCCCAAATGGCATTTTAAAATCATCTACCCATCTTTCAATCTCCTATTTTTCCTATAATTGCGTGTTATAAGAAACAAAAATAATGTCAACAAGAAAAAGTGTAATCTTGAATAAGTAATCCAAATTGATAGTAGCATTTATCACATATGTACTTACAATGACATAAATTATAAAACATCAATATTAATAATACTATATAATAATCGAAAAATTATTATTTTTGTCGAATTAAAGTTAAGAGGCACAAATTGAATAATAAGCAGAATTATTAATAGATATAAAAGAAAATTTGCAGAAAAAAGAAATCGATGAATAATTAAGAGAATAGAGACAATATTAAAAAGTAAATAGGCTAAGAAAGAGTGTCAGTGTCTTTTGCGATATTAAAATCAAGAATTTTACTAAATTCATTGTTATATGTTAGCTCCAAAGAAAGGCCTAGTTAAGCTTCAAGTAAAGAATCATGCCACTTGTATTAGCATTCCAACATACTCCTTAACATATTAATAACTGTTGGTTACTTCTGATTCCCGTTTCCTACTAAGTTCCTTTATGATCCGAAGTCAATTAGACTATGACAGTTAGTATATCAATATTTGCTACGAAACTTAAATAATCACATCTTTTAATTAAATTATTGTCTATATTATTTCTACTAATTATCTTTAAACAATTGACACAAAATATAGTATCTTGAGTAAAGGTCGAAAACATATTTTTGCACTCAAAACGACTACGACAAATAATAAAGCTTAATCGCCTTACTCTTTCTCCAATTTTCCTTTATTATTAAAAGATAGCAATAGTGATTGTGTCAACAAACACTAACTCAAAAAAAACAATAGGAGAGTGTGTGGAGCCAAAAAGCACATTATAATAAGGCAAAAAACTAAGAGGGTCGGACAACGGTTCGGGTACTTTGGATGTGTTTAGATAAAGTTCAAATTGGCTATAACCTATTAAGTTGGAAAAAAACCCCGAACACTTAATGCAGAGGATTGTTCATGTGCAGAAAACACAGCCTTGGAAGACTCACAACGCTTCGTCTCCTTTGAATCGACGGGGCCCTTCCCAATAAAAGTTTCTGGTAATCCTAATAACTGCAGTCACCACCCCTTAGAGGTGATGTCTCAGATAGTCACCTGAATAAAGCCAAGGTCTCACTATATAATAACAGAAAATTAATAAAATTGTGTAGTTCCCAACATACATCCTATAACAAGAAAACTATGTCTCCAGTTAAAGATATGGACTTCTTTATTTTTTCGAACCAAACAAAAGACTCACATCAAAAAAACCATGTCACCAAACTGTGTTTTCCTACGCATATAGTGACACTCGTCTTGCGACATCTCAACAGTACATTAAATATATCCCTCTAAATACCCTAATTCTATCTTCGGTTCACCGGCCTCCTACTTTCGGTTCCTGTCATCTTATGCCATTCTCGTGTCCTATATTGAAGATACACCTGGCGTGTAATGTTGTGGTGTGTGGGTTACCTCCCAATAACCATATAAAAATGAGGATTAAACAACAAATACATCTGTTTTTCAGTAATTCTCCCACTGGCGTGTCGACACTCCCAAACCCCCCGAACAAAAATAGATTTTTTGAAGATAATCGTCGTGAGATTCTAAATAGGACCGAGGGACAAAGGATCAGAAAAGTTATTGAAAAAAGATTTTCTGCTTAAGCATTCGATCTAAGGTATGTAAGATATTATATGCTGAAAAAATGCGGTCCGCGCGTCCAATTCATGAGCAAAATACAGCCACAAGAGGGAATGGTAAAATCTTATACGGAAAAGAAAATAAATTTGATAGTTTGGGTTACAAACGTAATTTTCTCAATTTCATGTGCTAATTTATCTACAAAGCTTTTTTCGTTACGCCCTATAAAATGGCCCAATGAAGCAGAGACGCTGCTAGAACGAATAAAATGCTTAAAATTCATGCTCATAAAAAGTATTATGCTCAGTCTGCCTATGAGATTGCGTAACTTAATAAATGTACCTTTGGGAGGCGCTATGTCCGAACAGAGCTTAATGTTATCTAGACCCTTCTGTGCTCTGACACAGTGTCTAATCTCATCACCCAATCTCTCTACAGCTTGCCCAGAGTAGTGTACATAGCAGTCGTATCCTAGGGCAAAGGCTCCTCCCTAGTTCACACTCGTAATCGTTCAGCAGGTATTTAAGTGCGATAGAGAATTGGCTTGATATCCTGAATAAGTACTTCGACCAATTCCTGTCTGAGTGGTTAACCGAGATGCCGGTGGACATCGCGAAACAACTAGCCGTAGCTATTTATGAGCTTTCTTTTGCTATTATTAAGTAGTGTAGGCCTCAAAACAGGTACACTTTTTATCCGAATTTAGATTATGAGGATTTTCTTATGTATTGTGCACTTGGGTGTTAAATTTAAGTCATACATGCAATTCGCGTTGACAGTCCAAAAGAGCTTTAAATATAACATTTAATGGTGCGATTAAAAGGGGGAAACTAATCATCAGAGGCGCCTTTTGGTGAAATGGCTTGGAGAGTTAGAAGAACTCTAGGGTTAAGCATGCTCGCTTAATGGAAATCCTAGGATGTTCGACCTCTCCGAAAGTTTTCCATTTCACCTCCAGGACAAAATCATAGGGGTCCTGCCAATCTAGTATGGGATGAAATTGGCTTGATCCAAAGTCGACAATTCCTGTCGTGGTTAGAGTCGGGCATGACAACATGCGTCCTATTTAAGTTTCTTTTGCTTTTATTAAGAGATGGGCTCGTTAACTTTATGAATTAGATTATGAGGATTTTCTATGGTATTGTGATTGGTATAATATTAACTCATTCGTGACCATGAGCTTTAAATATAAAATGGTTTATTTGCCAGATTTCTTTATTACTAACTTTTTATCAAGGGATAAGGCTTTTAAGACAATTGGGATGTTTGACCAAGTATCCTTCTTCTGAGATTTCTACTTCTATTGCTAAAGCTATAATGAGCAGTTGGGCTTGATCTTGTCATTTTTTGAGACCCATAGGTAATTTTGTTACTTTGGAGGGATATGATGCTTAATTTTTTGATATGGTTTGGCCCACTGAAAAGGTTAAGAGAGCTGTCTTATTGATTGAGCTAGAAGATGGTGAGGGGACTGTTTCTATTATGGGAGAGGATCTTATTATGAAGACTACTATCGTGGAGACTGTTGGGGATATGGAGGTTATAGAGGTATTGGCTAAACTCAAAACTGAATACGATTCAAATGATGGTGAGGAAGATATGAATTCTAAGAGGAGAAAGGCTACTTAAACTCTTTAGAAAGCAAATTAGGAACTTTTGCTTAGGAATACTTTGTAGGAATGAGTAAGTTGTAAGGAAATAAACTTTTGGAATAAAATGAAGACTGAATAAAAAGTTTGTTATTATCTTGTTATGTTCTTATATCTTTGGTTTATCCTTTTCTTTTAAATATGATCTAAATGAAACAGTTTTTCATTTTTTTTAAAAGATAAGCGAAGCAATACATGTATATGATCTTAGGAAAGAGAACAATTTTATTATGAATTGGACCAGACCCAAGTTGGGCTCTTTACATATTTCAATTTTGTAAAAAGTCTATATGATTACAAAAATTATAGTTTTGAGATAATCATAATAATGTAGTTCTTATAAATACAATACTTCAGTTTATGTATAGTTTATATTCATACAAAATAAATTCTTGAGCTAGTCTAAATTACAAGGATTAGAAAACTCTACTTTATCCACATCCATTAAGATCACAGTTCCGTCTAATGGAAGCTTTTTGATTATATAAGGACCAACCCAATTTTTTTTTTTAACTTTCCTTTTAGATCATGCACATGATTTTTCGATTTCCTTAAACACGATATCCCCTTCTTGTAATCTTCTACTCTTGACTCTTTTATTGAAGTATCTTGCTATTCTCTATTGATAATCCTTAATCTGATACTGAGTGCTCATTCTCTTTTCATCAATAAGGTTCAACTGGTCATGGTACCCTTTTATCAAATTTGTTTCATTGAGTTGAGTTTCTTATAAGATTCTTATTGAATGGACTTTTATGTCAATTGGCAAGACAGCTTCCATTTCGTACACCAATGAGTATGGTGTTATCCCTGTTGGCGTTCGAATGGAAATTTGATATCCCCACAAAGCAAAAGGCAATGTTTCATGCCAATTCTTGTGATTTTCAATAATTTTCTACAATACAATATGATCTTAATGGTTTTGTTGACTGCTTTAACTGTCCCTTAGTCTGTGACCTACAAGGAAAAAAATGGTGACATTGAATTTTGTGTAGCTTCATATTCAGCTTCATTATTTATAAACTCGAATGAAAGTTTGAAAGCTAGAGGACATTTGTTCCCCTTAAGATATTATAAAGACTACCTCGACACTATAACCTTTATTGTCTAAAGCATCATCAAAGTACATTAAACTTGTAAGATGTCCTCAACGAGAAATTCAAGTTTCACCAATTCACCATTTATAAGAGTTGTTGCTAATTGATCGGATAAAACACCACCGTTGATTGATTTCTAGAAATATTAAACAAACCAAATGCTACCAAAACTGCCTTCCATTTTTCCATATTACTGTCAAGAATGAGTCTTTCGATAAAGAATTTTTAGGGGCTTTTTAGCAAGAATATTAGTATATGAATGGCAAATCCAGATTAGCGCAAGACGTAACTTCATAACTTTTCAAGTTGATTATACTTAAGCTTGTGCAATAGCATGCATTTGTTCAAGTAGTATATATCATTTTCTTTGTTTGAACTCTCAACATTTTGCAATAGTATTGCGCTCCATGGCTTCCTTAATTATTGGTAAGTATGCACCAGTGGTTTTCTCAGTCTAGGAGGTTTAAGTAAGTACTTAATCATTTCAAAAGCTTATTGCATTCGTCATTCCACTGCTTGAAAGCTCCCTTCTTAAGTAATTTGAACATTGGCCTGCATGTGTCAATTAATTGGAAGATGAATTTGCTAATGTATCATAAGCAAAACGAAAACATTAAAAACAATCAGGGACCAAAATGAAATTTCACTTCATCTTCTCCAAAATAGGTTTTAATTGACAAAACCTTGCACTGCTACTGCAGATGAGAACGACCATGGCCAGCGTCGCTGCCGGCCGTGCCAAGCCTCAAGGACTGTTGTAAAATGGTCAGAAGACCACCGACTTCTCATCCTTTAACAGATCAGTGACTGGATCGCGGGAAAAATGAACTTTTCAAAAAAAAATTTTATTAAATTTATTAAATCAAATTTGATGGAAAATTAATCTGTGAAAAATTTAATGAACATCAGAACTATTTTTTGTTAAAGCACCAAAACTCAGCACATGAATTAATTCGAAATTAATCCCCACAATCAATATATTATTTTGCACCATAAACATTTAAACGATGTCTGTTGTACCACTGTTGGGTTTCAATATCAATAACACGCAACGAAATAATATAATTAAAACAAATTAATTATACTAACAGGAATCCATTTAAATGATTACAGTAATAAAATTATTTAGAAGAATACATCTTTTATAGATTCTTCGAAATTTCGATCTACGTGGCTAGATTGTCGCAAATCACGAGTCGTCTCAATATCCACCCTCTAGTAGTATCCACACGGATGGAAAATAAAAAAACACAAAAACTATTTTAGAGGGTTGAGAGGTTAGAGCATATGATGGTGCTAGCTATCGTAGGTTTTATGTTTTGTTTTGTAGCTATGACCAGCAACTATAGTCTTTCTATTGTCTCTTAAACCTTATATATGAAATCCTTAGATCATAAATAAATTAATTATAATTATTTATTTACCTTTTAAATAAATAAACTATAAATAAAATATATATGAGCCTATTTATTTATTTAAACAATTTAAATAAATAAATCATAATACAAATAGCAATAGGATTTTCAATTTAATCTATTATATTTATTTATTTAACTATTTAAATAAACAAATCATAATTAAAATATTAGATTTATTTAATTTAAAATTTATCTTAATAAATTTTAGATCTCGCCGCATAATACACGCAACGGGGACTCAATGAAATACATCTAAGATTATTCAATAACCACACACTATTACACCTCTTCTTTTCATTCTAAGAATCAAGGATATACCTAATTTATATTGACTTAATAAAGAATATACTCAAATAGCGATAATTAAAAAAAATATAATTTTTGAAGTGAATATAATGAGTTATTTTTATGGTTTATAAGACGGAATCTTTCATATTAGGCTTTAGAATATTAATTACGAGTTCAATCTATCGTGGATCAGTGCCTCAAATGTTTGTGCCGCAAATCACGATCGTCTCAATAATCGTAGCTTAGTCTTATATAGATATATAAAATTCTTCACTAATTCAGGACAAGTGGCAACGCTAATACTATAATTAAAGCAGACGAAAAATGTAAACGTTGTATGTTCTTAAAAAGTAAAGTAGGGATTTGAGAGGTTAGGGGAGGACATGAAGATAATGAAATAGGATGACTCAGACCTAGATCGTGGGCCTCTCTCTTCAATGAAATGTTTATTAGTTTATAGTAGGCATTTTGTAAAGTTTAGTATGTGTGATACAAACCTCAGACTCAAAATTATGATAAGAAATCCTATTCTATCTAATATTGTTGATTAAAAAGATAGATGTTAGCTCTTGGTGTAAATCACTATATGGATCATTCATAGTGTATATATGAAGTCGTGCCCATATATTTGTCGTCATAAAGATTATAATACTTACTATACCTATAAGTATCATTATTATAGTTGTGACCCTCTATAGGAGTGTAATTGACGTAAGACAATTGATTATGAAAATATTCTTAATATTCGTATTTGTAGACTTGGCACGTACTTTTTGAGATTTATTATATAGATATGATTCAAACCAATTTAAGTATGATAATAGTAAAATTTCTATTATCAACAAATTGCTAAGTTAGAAGGATTTTTCACTATCTATAATCATAAATAAAATATATAGTTCATATTTATATAGTTTAATAAACATATTTATGTTTATATTTATAATCAAACAAAATAATCAT
>NW_023591568.1:0-12800 GCF_014843425.1 Jatropha curcas | reverse complement strand
TGACCATTTCTTGAAGTGCTCTATCCTTGCGTTCCACTACTCTATTCTGGTGGTGCGTTCTAGGTGCTGAGAAGTTATGGAAGATTCCTAATTCTTTGCAAAAAAAATTGAATTTCTGATTCTCAAATTCTCTTCCATGGTCACTTCTAATCGCAGAGATATTGTATCCTTTCTCATTCTGTATTCTCTTGCAAAGATGAACAAACAGTATCCTTGAGGATTTGTCATTGGTACTGAATGTCTTGGATCGTAATGTGTGTGGTGCTAGGGTATGTGGAAACTTATAGGTAAGAATATGGGCGTGAAAGTTTCAAACAAGATTGGGAATATTTCTTTCTTTTGATATTGTTAAGAATCTTATATAGATCAAGTACCAAACCCATAAAGAGCATATATAAGAGTGGAAAGCTAATTAGCTAATTGGTTAGTACTCACCTTTTAGCATTTATTGACCCAAGCCCAAGTAAATCCAAATTGTTCAACTTTATCTTCATGGGTTTTCATCTCTTACCCAATTATTCACCTCTTCCCAAATTATATTATGGTGTCAGAGTAGCTCCCTTCCAGTTTAGTCATTTCTCAGTTCACCGGTATTGTCGATGCGTTTCAATATGGGCTTTCATTTGGATGTCCAATTCCAGCAAAGCCTGTTCAAGTTCAATTTCAGGGGGAGGATTTCAAGTTTCAAGTGTCAACTAGATGTCCAGTCCCGGTTTCACTTGGGGGTTTTAAGAATCCCACATTAATCAAGTACCAAAGCCATAAATGGCATATAAGAGTGGAAAGTTAGCTAGCTAATTGGTTAGTACTAACCTTTTGGTATTGGTTGACCTAATCCGAAGTGAGCCCAAATTACTCAACTTTATCTTCATGGGTTCTAATCTTTTATCTAATCATTCACCACTACCCAAATTACAATAGATTTATTCTGCTGTTAGTAATATTGATTTTATCCTTAATGGCATGGAAATGGCACAGACATGTGAATGGTTTTCCGTAGAAGTCCTATTTCCTAGCCAATATTCTTACCAGAGATAGGTATGTCTTGTAGTTTTGAAATTATTGTTGATTAGTTTGATTTAAGATGATGTGACTTCTTGGAGGACTTCTGTTTTCTTTTCGACTTTTTGTATGAGGTGATAGTAGCATTTCAGTCAGCCAGGGTTTGGAATACATGAATTGGCTGATTGGTTTTCGAAGAAGATAAAGGGAGAAACGGAAAGCGAGAGAGGGAAAAGAAAGAGGGGTGGTTGGGGGGGGGGGGTTTGAATTTGCCTTAGTATAGAATCATGTAAACTTTCAATCCAACAGGCAGCCTCTTTGCACCGCCTCAAGTACCATTAACAAGCTTTTTGCTTCTTTCAAGGTCAAAAATCCACATCTTGCATATATGAGTCTTGAAGCTCCAATGTGATTATTAGTTCTTGAGTAAAATGCATTCAAGGCTGCTCAATAGCTTGGTTGCACGAGCTCTGTGATTGGTCCCTACGGGTAGAGCTAGAGAATCCTTCACCTTGCTCCCTTGATCCGTATCAGAACAGTCGACGAACGATCAATGCCAGAAATGTATTGAACTACAAAATTAAGTTATTGCCGTGTTATTTCATGCCAGAATTTTGGGTCCAGTCGTTTGAAATCGAGATCTTATTTCCATTACCGATCATTTAGCACATTAGAACTCATTCCTATCTATGTGCTTCTACTTTTCCCATGCATTACCATGAGGAACCTACTTTAACGTCAGTACTTTATTTCTCCAGTCAGAATTATCCTCCCTGGGAAATCGCTTCGAGAGCTTGGCACGCGGACGCCCTGGTCAACGTTTGTCAGATGTCTCCCAATCCCCGAGCCTGCTCCAGTTAGTCCTGTGGTTCGTTCAATAGTTCATCGGAATTCGCAGTTTCTGATTCAGATTGGTTGAAATGGCTAACAACACTTGTGAATAGACCGAGTCTCTCCAGCCCAGATAAGGACTATTACTAGATTAATAGTGTTTGCCTTTTGCCCAAGAGAGGCACAAAACCAAGGTTCTCCTGCTCAAGCAATAGCCTATGGTGACGGGAAAGGGAAATTCTAGAACCCACTTCAGATAATTCAGGCTTCTGCTGGTAATGCTTGTCCCAGGTTGAAATGATCTAGTTAAGCAGTTTGCAGAGCTGAGGGATAAGAGGAGGAAAATGTCTGTTGCCAAAAGAGGAAGACCCAGTCACCCAATGTTTCCACGTGGCGAACTAAGTCTTGATCCAACAAGTTCCACTTCAATTCAAGACTTTCAAGCATACCAATATTTGAAGGAGACAATTGACCCGCAGGTCCCATCTGGTCTGAATTCCTACGGGTCTCCCAAATGAACCGATATAACGAGGAAGATGTCTTACGGGCATTTCCTCAAACCACCTTGCACACAGGTACAG
This sequence comes from Jatropha curcas, assembly GCF_014843425.1. Next base: position 10,386 of record NW_023591568.1, on the reverse strand, counting down.
GAGATGGTATATGGCTTGGATACAGTGATCAAGAAGAGATTGGGAGTCAGTTACAGACCGCTTTTCTCAAGCATTCAAAATAAGATTGACAGTAGATGAGTTCAGCTTGGCGTTGACTAGAAGCTTGAGGCAGGAAAAGGAATTGAAAGTTTCTCGGATTATTGTTAACAGGAGGTGGAGAACAAAACTGTCATGGTCCAGATGAAAGGCCAAGGACCAAGAGCTTGATCAGGAATTTCAGGTCTAAAGCCTCCTACCTTTCTTCAAGGAGAGGATGCTGGCCCAACCTCTTCACTGACTTTTCTCCAGTTCAAAGCGGGTTGAATATCGAGAGAGCTCTACAAAAGAATGAGGAAGAAGAAGAAATCGAGGGTTTGGTAACTACCGGTCCTCCTACACTGATAGAACTGAAAATAGTATCCCGAACCAGTCAGGGAGTAGTTAACACGGTTGGAGCTTGTTAACGAGGAAAAGGTGAGAGGGAGTTCACCGATTTGGGTAGACTTTGAGCACCCGATCATGGAGATCCTGCATTTAAGAATGGCGTGCTTTCCAAACTGCCAGTAATCCAGCTAAGCCCTTGTTCGGGTAGTTTATGGATCGGGACTGCGAGTATCACCAGGTAAGGGGCATTTCTACTGATGACTGTTCAAGCTGAGCATGATACTACAGGATCTAATAGATAGTTGGAAAAGATTACCAAACCTGTCGAAAGGAATAAGTCGGAGCACAAAGAATTCAATCCATTGCCAGAATACCAGTATAACTATCCACCCCACAAAGTCTCAAACGGGTGGGTCAGTTAATGCAACTTGGGAGTCGGTTTGCCGGGAAGAACTGTTATTGGCAGAAGCGAATGGGAGGAAAGGATGATGTGCTATGGGTGAACATTTGGAGATACTGTAGCAAGTGAGGAGGAGGGAAGAAAGGAGGCCTGTGGAAAATTGGAAGATTGAGAAGAGCATCCACAGTCCAAGTGGTGATAAGTACCAGAGGTGAAGTACCAGAAAGCGAAGACGAGCACGTTCAGCTTGCGATTCAAAAAAGTTTGGCTGATCAGGAAGACCAATGGTACTATAGCAGTGATGAGGATGTAAATGAAGTTGGCATCAGAGCTTAACCCGAAGTGGTCGTGTGTATAACCCAGACAACAATGCTCAGTCTAAGGGGAAAGGAGTTGTCATCGATGGGATAAGAAAGAAAACAACAGATAAGGGTCAAGAATAGCCCAAGGAGAAGAAAAAGGAAGATGAAGTGGGAAAGGTGCAAAAGAAGGCGGCTGAAGTGGGTGAAAGCAGCCAAAACAAAATACCAAGCGGTGTAACAGCAAGTTCAGTATTGAGTCAGCTACAGAGGACTAGGGCTGACATCTCACTGTGGGATCTACTGATAGCCTCGAAGGAGCACAGAGAATCTTTATTAGAAGCTATGACCTTTGTCAGAGTTCTTGCGAGAATCTAGAGCGTGGATATGATCAATGTGTTATAGTGCAGGATTGGTGAGATAACCTTCTTTGATTCCGATCTTCCTCTGGAAGGAAGGAATCACTACAAGCCTCTGTACATCCAAGTTGCTGTTAATGGGCGAGAAACCCGCAATGTGATGGTGGATGACGGGTCGGCATTGTGTGTATACCCATTAAAAATGTTGTCCAAATTTAAGATCGAGGAGTCGGAGCTTGAGCCGTCTAACATGGTAGTTAAAGCATATGACAACACCATGCGTAATGCTAGGGGCACTTTTGCTAGGTGGCACTTTCAGGGCATAAGATTTCGAACGTGGATGACAACACCATGCGTAATGCTAGGGGCACTTTCAGGGCAAAGATTTCGACGGGGACTATAGAAAGTTGGGTAGATGTAGTCGTCTTGGATATTTTGGCTAACTATGCACGACTGTTGGGAAGGCCATGGCTTCATCCCCTAGGTGCAATCCCTTCCACATTGCATAGAAAAGTCAAAGTTCCTTGGGGCACTGATGTGGTGACTATCAATGCACAAGAAGATCTGAATATAGTGGCGGTGGAAGGTTTAGAGGCGGCCGTGCCTTTATCCGGTTTTCAGGTGGCTGTGATTGATGATGCTGTGATCACTGAAAACAAAAGTGCAGTTAACAGAATGAGCCCTTTTTCTCGTAAAATGATGAAAAAGATGCAGTGGAAATACAGCAAAGGGCTAGGCAGAGATTTAAAAAGAAGGTTTGAACCTGTGCCATCATCACACGGACAACAAGGTCGACATGGGCTGGGGTATTCAGAGAGTAGAAAGAAGGAGAAATAGGAAATCCAGTCTCCAAAAAGAGCTAGGATTGAATAAGATTTTCTTTGTCCCAGAGGCTTTAGGGGAATTTCAGAGCAGAGGAAAGACCTATCCTGGCCTTGAGATCTTCATGACAGATTTTGAATTTTCATGACAGATTTCAATGAGCAGCTAATCAAGTCTCCTGAACCTTCCTTCGAACAATTGGTAGAAGGCACACAGTTCATGGCTGGTATGGTTCAAACAGGCAGTGGCACAGAATGGTCACAGAAGATACCTGAATTTGAAGATTTCCTTGGGATTAGGGACAAAGCTTCAAGAATGGTTGCGGAGCATAAGTCTAAGGCAAGGATCCTCCAGTCAATACTAGCAGCTGAAGATGCTGAAGAAGCAGAGAGGAAGGTGATGAAGATGACAGAGCATGAAGAGGCAAAAGAGAAAGCGCTCCATAAGCAAAGGAAGTTTACTGCAGATGCTGGCGAAGTGATTCAAGCTATAAAAAGACAGATGTGAATGAATTGATATTGAACCAAGCATATAATCCCTGTCTTTTGTTTCTGATTATTGTTTGAGAACGATTTGGATGGGTTCCCCTTTATTTATTTTCAAATCAACTGGAAGTTGAATTTGACTACTGTTATTTCTTTGTTTCCTGAGTTGTCACGTTAGGGCACGTTGATTCATACCGAACGCGCATATTGATCATAAATGCATTGCCATCATTATGCTATTTAACCTAAGCACCACGCGAAGATCCTAAAATAATCGATAAGACATCGGATGGGACTTAAGCACATGAACTCAATAGGATCTCCAAAGAATGTAATCAAGAGGGAATTCAGAGGTATTTTCGCCCTAGAGCATTGCCCGAATATTCTGCCAGGGGATCGACAGGTCAATCGGCAGAAACAATTTCATCCCTACTAGATCGCTCCGAACATGAAGCCAGTTAAGCACAAAGAGGAGGCGGCGTCAGAACCACGTAGTGGCAAGACAAGATTAAGGCTGAGACGGCTCCAGAAACAGTAATGCAGGAGTCTTAGAGGTTAGTACATTATCTTGATGGCTGGCAAACCTGTTCCCATGCTGAAAAAAGATGGGGAGAATAAGAGGTTTGTTGTTGACTACAGGGATCTGAACCAAAGCTTCGCCAAAGATGACCTTGTTCCACTTCCACACATAGAATGTTTTGATTGACAGTTGTCTTGGTTGGAATGGGATGTTTTTCTATCATGGACGATTCTTACCGGATACAACCCAAATCTTGATGGCCTTAGTCGACAAGCATAAGACTGGCCTTACTATTGACTTTGGGACTCTTTTGCTATTAGGTGGGAATGCCATTTCAGAGCTGAAAAACGTCTGAGCAACATTCAGAGGAATGACTGACAACATATTTCATGATAGGATCCAAACAGGGATTGGAGGGTATATGTGGATTGATATGTGTGAATCATGACCAAGAACACAGGGAAAAGAACCACAACGGAGAGTTGGAAATATTCTCTCGACGTGGGTCAAAAACAGTACAACTTAAGACTCAAATCCCAAAGAAGTGCGTATTTGGAGAAACGAAAGGGAAGTTGTCTGGGTAAAGGGAAGTTGTTGGGTTTTGTTGTAGGAACTAACGGGATTGAGATTGACCCAGACAAGATAAAAGCCATTCAGGATATGGAATCGCCAAGAACCGAACGTCAGGTGAGGAGCTTCTTGGGAAAAATTTAGTATATCAGCAGGTTTATTTCTAGGTTATCCATCACTTGTACTCCGATTTTCAAGTTGCTTAAGAAGAATCAACCAGTCAGATGGAACGAGAATTGCCAGAAAGCCTTTGATCATATAAAGAAGTACTTGATGAACCTACTAGTATTGAGTTCGCCCAGACCGGGAGAGCCTCTGATCCTGTACTTGTCTGTAGAAGATGCAGGAGTTGGAGCTATGTTGGCACAGCCGGACGCTGCTGGAGTAGAAAAGGCCATCTATTACATCAGCAAGAAATTACTGCCTATCGAGGATACGTGCCTATCGAGGAGAAGTATCAATTTGATGGAGCAAATTTGTATGCAGTGTGATGGTCGATAACAAAGAAAATTTGAGGCCTTACTTTGATTCCTTCAGGGTCACCTTTCGTTATCAGAAATTGAGGCCTTACTTTGATTCCTTCAGGGTCACTTTCGTTTCTAAAATTGATCCTATGAAGCATCTTCAGAAAACACCTACTCTAGAAGGGCGACTCTCCAAATGGCTAATTCAGATGTCCAGTGTGGATGTAGAGTTTGTCATGAAGAAGACGGTCAAAGGTCGAGTTGTGGCAGAATTCCTGGAAAAGAATCCAATTGCAGATGATGAATCATGGGAATTGGAATTTCCTAATGAACATTTGTTGTATGTTGAAACAGGGGCTTGGAAATTGTACTTTGATGGGTCAGCCAATAAAAACAGAGCCGGAGCTGGTATCGTGATAGAGGCACCTAATGGCGAGGTCACAACAATGTGCAAAAGATTGTTGTTTCCGGTCACCAACAATACGGCTGAATATGAAGCGTGTATCATGGGGATGGAGGCTCTTCTTGCATCAGGTGCTAAGGAAGTCGAGGTAATAGGAGATTCGTTGTTGGTTATCGAACATGCTAACGAGACATGGAAAGTGGAAGAAGAAAGGTTGAAGCCCTATGTTGAGTACTTGTTGAAGAAGGCAGCACTCTTTGATAAGATCACCTTTACTCACATAGGAAGAATTCACCTCACCATCACGGCAAGAACTCACTACACACCGAATTCCGGTGGTCCTTGGCACCTTTACTCACATAGGAAGAATTCATAACCGAATTCCGGATGCCTTGGCAAACTTAGCATTAGCTTGGCAGGATTTGAGTAAAGTCCCGAAGAAGCCATTCATCATTACCGCAGCAAATATCCCATGTTATGAAGAACATTTTGTGAACCAGGTCGAGTCAGAGGAAGAACCTTGGTTTACAGATATTCTGCAGTACATGAAAGACGAAACCTTTTCTGATGATGCAACAAAGGAAGACCGGTCGATTCTAAGAAAAATGGCTTTGAATTATGTCCTGGCCGATGGTGAACTATATAGGAGGGCCTGGGATGAAATGCTGCTAAGATGTGTAGTTAAGAAGGAAGGAGAAGAAATAATGAAGAAAATCCATGAGGTAGTCTGCGGTACTCATTGAGTGGCATGAGTTTGGCTAGAAAAATCATGAGGCAAGGCTATTTTTGGGTGCAAATGGAAGGTGACTGTCTCAATTATGTATGTCATTGTAAAGCCTGTCAATACCATGATAATAAAAGTCATTTGCCTGCTGTTGAACTCCATCCGACAGCTCCTTCTTGGCCTTTTGGCCTTTTTCAGACATGGGGTATAGACATCATCGGCAAGATCACGCCGTAGCAGTCATCGAATGGTCATTAGTATATCTTATCTTGGTTGCAGTAGACTACTTTTCTAGGTGGATTGAAGCTCAATCCTACAAGACCTTGACCGCCAAACATGTGGCTAAATTCATTGAACAGAATATTTCTGTCGCTATGGTGTTCCCCATCACATAGTTACAGACAATGGCTCTCATTTTCAAGCAGATGTTGGTCAGTTGCTATATAGATATAAATTTGAGCATCATCATTTTTCTCCTTATCAACCTCAAGCTAATGGTGCAGTGGAAGCCGCGAATAAGGAAATTAAAAGAATCCTGTCCAAGATGTGTGAAAAGTATAGAAGCTGGGCTATGTGTGAAAAGTATAGATCGCACAGATACAACAAGCCTGTGCGGGCCGCTCACACCGGACCTGCTTGACAGAAAACTTCCTTTCGCGCGTTTGCGGGGCATCGCACTACCCTTCAAGTCAATGTAAGTAGGAAGACTTCTCGCTTTTGAACTTGTAAATATGGCGAATGGAACGCGGCAGTGTTACCTGTAGTAAGAGCTCGAAGATAGTACCAGTCTCATCAAGGTCCTTGTGGAAGCCGGTCTTGACCCGAAAAAGATAGAAGAAGAATGGGTCAAGAAAGAAAAGGTACGAGAGGATCTGGCACTTTTTAGATGGTCAAACGAAGATTCTTGGACATGCCCGATTCCAGATTCAGATGAGAAAAAAGTAAGGACTGCTCGTTTCTACAATAAGCGGGTTACATTCCGAAGGGCTTTAAGAATCGGAGATTTTAGTATTGATCAGATTGTTGGACCATGAAAGACCAGAATATCCTGGTGGGAAAAAATTTCAGACCCAACTGGCTATTGGACCCATTCAGAATTTCAGAAGAGAAGCCTATTAGCCCTAAAGGTGCCGCTGAATGTAATCCACCATGGAAGGGAACCTGTCAATCGGGTATTGCTTAATCAAGATCAATATTGAAAAGGTTCTATGTCTGAGAATGATGATTTGATTTTTTAAAAAATAAAACCGAAAAAAAAGAGCTAAGTTGTGAAAAAACCCGAGTAAAAGGGCGGACTTTTTAGGCAAGAAAAGAAGAAATGAGCTCGCCTAGTTGGAAAATCCGAACAAGGGCCGCGTCCTAGGCGCAAAAAGTTTCCTGTAGAACATCAAGAACATAAAAAAAAAAAAAACACAACAAACTTTTAGATTTTAACGCGTTAGGTGCCTAGTTTAAAATGCGAAATTTTATTGCCATGCGTTTCGTACAGAATTTGTGAATTCGGAGTTGACTTCTTCATTCAACTTGACCTTTAGGATTAACGGAGAATAAGGTAAATGAATAGTTTAGAATGCAATGACCATTGATTTAAAATTAGTTATTCTTTTACTTCTGTGTATTGTTGGAAAAGTAGAAAGTAAGATTAAATAAAGAGGCTCTTGAATTTTCAAATTTTTCTTCCTTTGTTTCGGGGATATGAATTAAGGACATGCAAGAACCCTTTCCCTCTCTGCTTATCTGATCAAGGATTGGACTCATCTATTTTGTTGAAAACGTCTGGCCTGTTGGTCCTGCTTAAATGCATATATGAAATTCTTTTTTTTTAAAACATCGATCAGCGGTTAGAACGGCAATACCCATTTTCTATGTTGATTTCCTTGGAAAAGAATCGCTAAAAAAAACCATGATAAAACCTTAGCTCTCACAGTACGGTTCATGCATACATAAGGAAGTTACATATGTTGTTTTTGTTTGAATTTATTGGCATGTATAAAAAATTGCTTTTCATTCCCATCTTTATTTCCGAAATGGTAAGCTTCTGTCTTTTAAATCCGAAATGATCCGCTTTTATGGCCTTTCATTTATCGACACCAGGGGCAAGCAGCGCCCACACGTATAAGTAACACAGCCAAATTAATTCAAAAGGGGAAAAGATTTGTCTGGTCCTTTTGTTGCCATGTGTGCAGAAGGGGAAACAAACTAGGAAATTAAATAAAAGACAGAACTATCGGAGACATTCATTCGAAAAAAGAGACAGAGCGCGGATACATTAATTGGGAGCCTCAACTGGCCCTGCGAAATACAGGAAATTGCGGAAGCAAGAAAGCAACAACAGCTTTTTTTATTCTAGTAGAGGTGTCCATCAGGACTGCCAATATTTTCAAAACCTTTAGTACCATCACTGGGTTTTGGTAAAAAACCAGTCCACCGTACTCCGGGCTGTCACAGTGTCCTGCATCACCCCTTTGACCCAGAAGAATACAGTGTTTCAGTTTCCAGCCAAAATGGTCAGTTTAAGAATTTGCGTCAAACAGACTCTGCTCAGGGGACCACTCTCGAGAGTTCGATGGGATTCTGGGGAACGGTGCTTGTAATTTCATAACCGTAACTCACGGTTGATCCTGTCTGGGGAATAGGCCATGGAACGGTCATAGACTGGGCGTATTACAAACACGTAATTGACGGTTCATGCTTTCCAGCAAGTCACCAGTCTATCCTTTCCACCAAGTCCACCGAATCACAGGGTTATCCCCAAAATCATAATTGTTCCTCGGGTAAGCTGAGGCCCAATAAAAATTGGCAGGGCCATACAGGTTTGGAGTTCTTTTTTTTTAAACGATGCTGGAACTTGGAGGAATCAGGCTTTAACTTATCTAGAGCCCAGGCTTGCAAACAACATCGTGACAACCTCGCCTATTGCGAAGTGAACATTAAAGTTGGGTGACGATGAAGGCGCCAATATCCCTGACCCAGCCACCATTGTCCTCCCCCCCATGACCATTCATCGGAAGACAGTACGACGATACATTTGCAATATCCTTCACGAAACAACGGGCGTCATCAGTCGAAAATCTCCAATTCCAGCACCAGTTGACGATTTCTTCATGGCATACATATTCAGAATTTAACAGGAAACAAACAAGCTCGAACCCAAGAGGGGTCCACATCCATGGACAGAACCCTATTTCAGAAAAGGCTCCCAAAGGAAGGCCTTATCTGGGTTCCTTATGCCGTCAGGGGAAGGTCGTGTAAACCGGGCATAGGGTCCCCGCAAATTTCCTCGGCCAAATGCATGTCTCGGGCCTAGGAGCAAAGCTGGAGTTTCATCTTTGTTCAGTGTGTTGATGACCCATCACCACGGCACACATTTCCTCATAGGTTCAGAGTTACTTTTTGGAATCTTTGAAATCGGGAAAAACCCCATTGGCTGTTGGGGTTGAAGTTACGTGACGAGCCAAGGACAGTGAAAACTATTGATCAGGTTTTAAGTCTTTGAAATATTATTTCAGCTAGCGCAAGTTTGGGTTCAATGGGTCGGTTTGAATCTTGCCACAGGTCGTCCAGTAATGGACCTGGACGAAGGGATTTAAACTTGGTTTTCTGAAAGCCATAGGAAAGGCACCTGCTTAAAAGAAACAAAAGTTGTTTTTGGAATGCTTCGTGGGAACGGGTCGAAGAGTGGACGCAGCGAGGGGAAACCTCTACTATAGAAGTGGAAAGGGTTTTATTTAGTGAATGACGCGCTATCATTTATATTTAACCTCGTACTTACTGTCGATGGTGGTTGGCGCATGAGCATTTTATGCCATTAGACCTCTCCGGTTAAGTAGGAGCCATTTATGCCTTGCTGTTTAATTAGATGGCCTGCTCTTACCAATAAGGATGTGGTTGAGCCTTTTATTCCGCATTAATCAAGCTGGACCGCACCTTGCAGGTAAGTATTACGCTCCATTTTTTTTGTGTGTCTGGGTTCGGTTCTTATCTTATTTTTGTTTTCCTCTATTTTCTTTATTTCCTTGGTTTACAAATTAAATTGGTTGGGTTGAGCACCTAACGAGTGTGGACCCCACTTTTTATGCAAGCGTAGAGTGGCGTTTGCTTCAATTTGCCATATTTTGTTGTGTTTGTATTTTTGTTATTATTGCAGACGGAATAAAGCTCTCACAAAATTGTAAATAATAAAACATGTTAAATACATATTTGTTAATAAAAGCAAAAAGTAATAATGATATAATTAAGAAAGAAAATGCTAAATTAAGTTATTGGTAAATAAATGTACCAAAAAACTGGAATAATATATTTTCATACAAACTTACAAAATAATGTCACAAAAAAAAAAGCAGTGACCTTTGGTCAGAGTGGAGAAAGGCCAAAAGTTAAACGTTGCCGCCGCTGGGACCAGCTGCTTGCCTGAGAGAGGGTGGAGATGCGCGTCTGACGGGGCATCTTCGGAACGAGGCATGGCCATCATCAATTCATACCTTCCTCATCTCGGAGAAAGAAATTTCCCAATGGGAATCCCCTCCACCTCCAGCCTGCGTCCGGACAACCGATCAAAACCTTCCATTCTGGAGGTCGGTTGTTAAAACAGCGCCGCGACTTAGGTTATGCCTCTTGCAGCCCTTCCCAATTTCTCCCAGGTTCCTCTGAAAAAAATATAAGAAAAAGCAAGAGAAAGAGAGAAAGGTAAAGAGGGTATGCCAAGCCAAAACAAAAAAGGCAAAAGATATATGAGATTTCATTTTACCCCTCTCGATGGAAGCTTAGGGGATACAAAAAGCCGGCCGGCGATTGTTAGGATCAGGCGAAACCGAACCTCTGTGTATAGCTCCTGGTTATCTCTGAGGCAAGCAAGCACCTGCCCAAAAAGGAGCACAGGGAAAAAAGGGATATTTCTTTATATCCCCAAAATTAAAGGGGGGCTTCCAATCCAGCGTAAACAATCTCTCTCATTTT
>NW_023591567.1:0-52290 GCF_014843425.1 Jatropha curcas | reverse complement strand
CTTGTTAACTACTCACAATTATCCAAATTAAATTAAAACCAAATTTAATTATACCAAATAATAAAATTAATTTAATTAACTAGCGTTTTACTAACATTAACTTAACTAACTAATTTGACTACAAGTAATAAAATTTAATTTCATTAAACTATATTTACTAAATTAATTAACTTCAAATATAAAAATTAATTCATTAACTAAATATATTTAAATTAATTTATACCCCAATTTATTTTTTTTGTTTGAATTTCTGCTAGATCGGAAAATTGCCACGTGTGCCGGATCGGAGGGAGGAGCAGTGGCTGTCGGTGGTCGGAGGCACGCTGGAGCGGCGGCAGAGGCGCAATCCGTGTGGTCAGAGGCTTGCTGGAGCTGGCTGCCAAGTCGGCTGGCATAGTGACGCAGGACCCAGTTGCGGAAGAAGAAAAGGGAAAGGAAAGAAAGAAAAAGGAAAGAAAGAAAGAAGAAGAAAAAGAAGAAGAAAAAAGAAGAAGAGATGGAGGTGTGGTTGGTTGCGTGGTGGGCTGGAGGTGGCGTGAAATGGTGAGAGTGAAGGAGGATAGGCGTTAAAGATTAAAGGGAAAGGATGTTTCTAGATGGTTTTGGGGATCGAACCCGGTTCGATTCGGTTCGTTCGGCCCAAATTCTTCGCATTTTCAACGGTTTCGGGCTTTTTCATCGGTTTTCGATCGATTTCTCATTAGTATTCGCACTTTAAAATATAATAGCAATTTCCGGCTGTCGGTTCGTTAAATTAAATTGGAAAATGTTTGAAAATTAAAAATTCGGGGGTATTTCATATTATGTACTTAATTCTATTTTTTATAATTGAAGTGAATATAATGAAGTGATTTTAAAATAAAGTTTAACCCAATCCCTAGACTTAATCTTTTAATTCTTAATTTATAAATGCAGATTTTTAAAATCCTAATAGGTGCCAAAAAATGAAATCAAGCTACCACTCAATCTGCAACTCTTGCCCTCAACCCTAAATTAATATCTATATGCAACTATAATGAATAATAATAATAATAAATTATTTTTTATTGCTTATAACAGAAAAAAATGAGAGGATGATTTGAATTAATAATAGAAATCACTTTGGCTACGGTACTAGTATTATTTATCCAGTGTATCAGAGAAAGGAATATATACACATACACACAAATTCTTGAAACCCCAATAAGAGATCCAAATAGAATTATATAATTCTAATTTTTTTCTAGTTTCCTAAACACTATTCTCTTTTAAATCAAATAGATTTAGGATATAAGAGAAAAAAATATCAAGAAAATTTAAAATGATTAATCATCAATAGATCATCTATTTATTGCAAGTGGATAATTAAAAATGATTAATCATCAATAGTCATCTATTTATTGCAAGGGGATATAAATCTCTTACTAAATTAAAATGATAGTAGTTACAAATTATTTAGTAAATGAAAAAGAAAATAAAAAATTATTATTAAGAATAAAACTCTTTCAAAACTCACATAAATAAAAAATTTGAATGTACATAGATATATAAATATATCAATAAAATATTATATATATTTTTAAATTAAAATTTTTAACTATTTATCAAGTTTAATCATGTAAATTTTATTTGAAAATTTACTTTTTAAAAAATAAATCCAATAAAATCTTACAAACAAAAAGAAAAAATATTAATAAAAATAATATTTTTTTTCTTGTTTGTCTCTCCTAAATAAAATATTAAATATACTCTGCTTGAAAATTTATTTTTTAAAAAATACATCGAATCAAATTATACAAACATAAAGAAAAAATTTATACCAACATAAAGAAAAAGATATTAATAAAAGATATATTTTCTTTATAATATATTTTCTTTATTTTTTATCTATATCCTAAAAGAATTAAATATTTAATAAATAAAATATAAAAATTTTCAAATGTCTCAATATGTCATATATATTTATTTAAAAAATAATTTTTTTAATTCATTAGGAGGCTTAATAGGCCGAAATAAAACTACGGGCTACACAACAAAATACCCTAAACTCACCAAATTGGTAAAAACACTTGTAGTCAAGACGATTCGAATTCGAGACCTTTCACTCCTCATAAAAATGAGAAAACTATCGGACCACACATGATTAGCTTAAAAAATAATTTTTATAAATATATTCTAATAAAATGTAATTTTCTAATTGGTTATGACTAAGTTAGGATATTCTAAATTTCATTGAGTGCGCTATCGGAAATCCCTTTATTCCCACCTATTCCCACTTTTATATATAGTACTAGTCTTCTTTATGACGTGCGTTACATGTTGACTATGCTCGTTATATGTTCATTCTTTATACTCATTTAATTTTTTATTTATATAATTAAATCTTATTTAAATTGAGAGGTTAATTTATATTACACTTTATATATATAGTAAATATTTTTGATTGTATGTCAACAATTGATTCATTACCAATTTTATTATATGTTAGCTGCTTTTCATTTTCTTTTTTTAAGGAAAAACCCATTTGACAGTCGTTTTTCACAAGTATACGAAATCGCAAACAATTAATAAAGAGTGAGTAGGTATCGTCCCACGAGAATTGTATACCAAGTACCAAATTTTGTGTTAACCTACTATTATTTAAACGGCAAATAAGAGGAATTATTTTAAGAAATAAGTTTTAACAATAAAAGAGCAATTAAAAAGAAATCAAGCAAGGAATATTTGATGAAAAGAAATCAAGGATTTAAAAGCTACTAGAATTTTGACTTTCACTTAATTCTATTCCAAATTTTATTTCTTATTAGGTTATGATAATTTCAATTTTAATTGTTCCAAGTATTGGGAGAATAACCCTAAAATCACAACCCTAAAATCACTAACAAGCTCTCCCGATGTATTGTTTGCTATTTTAATCTGGTCTAATTACCTATCTTCCAATAGCGCAATCAAACATGAATTAAATCATTAAGTTTTATGGTTTATTTATAAATTCATACTTAAGGTCATTAACTTATGAAAACCCCCATGAGTCAAACCATATAGCTTCTGCATCAAGATTATTCCCATGTAATTTATTACCCTTTTCATATCAAAAACCCTTCTCCCGATAGTGATTAATAAAATAAAACAATCTAGGGGAGAAACTCTGCCCGAAAGTATTAAATTCAATAATAAATTATATCATGGATAAGGAAAAACAAATCTAATATTATAAATTGAAAAAGAAATTAAGCCACATCAAATTCCTAGTATGGGAATTTAGTTTGACATAGTAATTAAATAAACTCAATTAAATTTGAAAATAATTCCATAATCAATATGGATGATGAAAAGTAAAAACAAGATTAAGAGTTTAGAGATAAAAACTAGCTAACAAATAACATGGACGACTTCTTTGAATCTTGACACAAATCTTGAGTACTTGACATCTTAGAGAGAGAGAGAGAGAGAGAGAGAGAGAGAAAATAATAGAACCAGCGATGGTATATACAATGAATCCAACCCCTGATCATGGCTAGTCTCTCTCTTTATATAGACTTTCTGGAATATCTTCATGTTCATTTAGGAAAGTGAATCTCTATTGAGTAAGAAATCTTTTGGAGATAGTAAAGTAAAATGTTTAGGTTTTGTATTTCTTCTCAATTATGACTCTCCCAGCATCTAAATAGGATTTAAACTTGATTCGCACGTTAGAAAAGCATCTTATGCGGGTCCATGCAAGCGGCACGGGCTAGAGTTATTGTTTTCGGCCCAATACGAAGTCAAGCATTCAGCACTAGCGTGCTATATGGCATGGCTTGGGCGTGCTAACCTCTGCTTAGGAATACTCTTTTTTGTATTTTGGCTGATTTTCTATAAAAATGTAATAAAATTCTCTAAGATCAAGTGAAATGTGATTCAAAGAAGTTTTAAACAAAAACATAAATAAAATTAAATAAAAAATAATTAAAATAATTAAAAATACTAAAAATTATAATAAATACTATATTAAAAATACTATAAAAATAACACCTATCAAAATTGATTTATAAAAATCATCATATAGCTTCTATTATACGTTTTATAATTAATTTACATGTTTTGTTAATAACTTTCACTGTACTTTCACTGTTCTTTATAAAGGTTAAAATAAATATCGTTATAATAGAATAAGAAAATTAAATCTATAAATTCCCAAATTAAATATTTATAAATAATAATAAATTTTTTATTTTTTATTTTTTTATTTTTTTAGCCAATCAAAGTCATTGAAAGTAGTTTTAAAAAGCTATTAATAAAATTATATTCTTTATTAGAAATAGCACTTGAATTATATAAGATATCCAATATACTAATTAAATTCAAGATGTTAAAATAGTAATTTTTTATTCTTATTTTTTGGCTAATTAAATTAGACTATAATTTGTAATTAAGAAATTTAATTATTAATCATTTTTTAAATTAATCTGAATCATCTAGATTCTATTTATTTAAAATAAATAAAAAAATTATAAAAATTTTAATATTTAAAATAAATAAAAAATATAAAAATTTTAAATGCCTCATTTATATATATTATTTAAAATAATAACGTTGAAGCTAAATTATAAATTATAATAGTAATAAATTATTAAAAATTATTTTATAAAATATAGATGCCAATTTTTTTGTTTTGTAAAAATTTATTTTATATAAAATAATTATCTTTTACAGAATATTATGAAATATTTTCAATTATTATAAATTATTATGCATTAAAAAATTTAATTTACCATAAAAATTCGGTTCCCTCAGTTCTCTTTCTTTCTTTTCTTTTCTTCTTTTTTTTTTTTTTTCTGTTGAAAATGCCATGATAATAGGCACGGCTAAAAAATTATGTCACACGAGGAAATTAATGAAGCATCAACTCTACTCCCTTTTGCATGAATCAAAACTATTATTCTCTTCAGTACGTTGCCGATCACATTGCAATAAAATCTCCGGTAGGATCCACACAAAGATTGAAAACCATAAATGAGAAAAAATAAAGGTGTGACAGGTTCTCCATTATCAAATAATCATTTTAATGGAAGTAAATTTTTTATTAAATGTCAATCAGATCAATTTTTTTTATTAATATAAGAAACGTGAAGTTTTGACTTCAAGTACTTTTAATTATAGAATTTTTTTAATTACAGAGTCTTTATCGCTTTTGATGAGTTAAAGAAAAGAGCTATCTCTAATATCCATTCATCATATTATTTCTTCATATAGACCTCTCAGTCACAATAAATGAAAAGATTTATTATTAGATATTATATTAATTTATATATATTTATATATTCAGTCAAATATTAATTATTAACTAAAAAATTTTTATTAATATTTTAATAAGTTAAGAATAAAAAAATAAAATAATTTTTATTAATTAAATTTTTAATATGCATGATTTATCAAATCATCCAAACGTAAATAAAATTTTTCGGAGAATATATAAATTATTATTGCTGTTTTATGTTTATTTATCCCTTTTGTAGGGGCCAACGAAAGAAAAGTAGGGACCACTTTCGTTATTCAACGAAATAAGGTCCAAATGGACCTTTTGGTGGTTGTATAGCACATTCTGATTTTGAGATTGGATAAAGATACATATAGTGCATAGGAGAGACTAATATATTGGGTTTGGTTGCACACCTGTATAGACACTCGAAGCGTATCCCTGGCTGGATCATATGGAAGCCATAAATAATATATATACATAAATAATTAAAAATAATAACAAGACAATATTATTTTACCTTATTTGGCAAGAAGATTTTTCTCCAAAATTTTCTTTTCAAATTGAAAAAAATTGAAAAGTTATATCAATGTATTAATAAGGGAAAAATAATTTATTTACCTTATAAAATATATTAAATTTTACTTTTTACCTATAAAATAGTGATTTTTTTGATATTATCCGCTCTAAATTTTAAAAATATTTTTTCGCCCCTTCTAATTATTTTTTTTTGTTCAGCCACTTCTTTTATTTTTCTTCGTTATTTTCTTTCCTTCGATTTATTTCTGAAACAAAATGTTATATTCTGCCCTAAATAGTGTGCATTTTACGGCAGAAATTTTTTTTCCCTTAATAATTTGATCATCAATGAGATTTTAACCTAAAATCATATAATATCTAAATAAACTTATATGATAAAGTTTATTTTAAGTATGAAACATGCTATTTTATTATACCAAAATTAAATTTGTCAGGGTTAAATAAAAATTTTTGCTTGAAATAAATAAACTAAACTTAATTCTATCTCATCAAAACAACAAACACTTACCCAAGGCAAAGAAAAAGAAGTACCAAACTAGAAGCAAAGCCAGCAAAAGGCTTCAGCTCTAAGATTAGTTTAGGGTTTATCTCCTCCCCAAGAAAATCACCATTTTCATGAATATGTTATTCCTTTGTTTTTATTGTACATGTACATGTATTTTTAACAGGAATGTCAGATACAGGTTAGTGACCTAGTGGTCACACACACAACAACTCTTTTGTACTCTCTCTCTCTCTCTCTCTCTCTCTCTCTCTCTCTCTCTCTCTTTCTCTCTCTCCTCCTTCTCCTCTCTCTCTTCTCTCTCTGCAAGTCTTGACATAGCTCTTTTGGTGGTTATATTTATAACTATTTCTTTCCTTTCCTTTATGCACATGGTCTACCTCTCTCTTGCACTTTCTTTCAGGTCTTTGTATTATTCTTCTTCGTTCTCTCTTCCAATTGGAAGAACCGCATTCGCTTTCCTATTTGCCTTGACCCAAAGTGTACTTTCATTGCCTTATTGTTGTTTGTCGTTGCTTTTTGCATCTCAGAATATAGCTTTTTTTTTATTTTTCTCTCTCTCTCTCTCTCTCTCTCTCTCTCTCTCTCTCTCTCTCTCTGCAAGTCTTTGACATAGCTCTGGTGTTATATATAATATTTCTCCTGTCTTTATGCACCTGTTACCTCTCTCTTGCACTCTTTCAGTCTTTGTATTATCTTCTTCTTCTCTCTTCCAATTGAGAAGAACCGCATTGCTTTCCATTTGCCTTGACCAAAGTGACTTCATTGCCTATTTCTGTTTGTCGTCTTTTGCATCTCAGAATATAGCTTTTTTTTTTTTTGCTCTCCCTGGCTCCTTGTTTCTCCTCCCACACATTTTGCTCATCTGGGTTTTTAATCTTACCTTTGCTTTTGTAATCCAAATTCCAAAATTAAAAAAGACTTTTGTTTATAAGTGGGTTGTTTAGGCTTTTCAGTTGGGTCATGACAATTTGCTGTGATCTTGAAGTAGATGTCAATGGAGAAGAGACTTTCATGGTTGATAAGGTAAAAGGCTATTCTTTTACTCTAGTTTTTCATTTTCTTTTCAGTAATTTGCTTCTTGCAGCTTTTCATTTCATTAGATTTGACATACTTAACTAGACATTTGCCTCTAATTCGTTACTCTATCCACATATGTGTATATCTAGTTCTTTATTTTGTTTCATTTTGGTTTTAATTAGTCCCCAATCTCTGGCTCTGGTTCTGTTATGCTTTTCTTTTGTTTGTTGGATGTGGAGTTTGAGTATTTTCATGTAGTTTTTCTATGATTTCTATGGTTGCACAAGAGGCTATTAAATTTACAACTGCATTGAAGTAATGTGGGGTATGCTTCTAATGGCTTCTTTTCTTTGCTTCTATTTTGGCTACTTGTTATCACCATTGTCATTGTGTAGGCCTTTCTTTTTCTTTTCTTCTCTCATTATTAATTGCCCTTGTCATGGGGTGGCTTAAATGTTCATACCTTCGTTTGTTTTTATTCACTCCTTTTAAGAAGGGAAAAAAGGAGTTGCTTTCGTTACGTTTATTACTGTATATTACCCTTCTTTGCTGGGTTGTTTCTCAGACATCTTTTCTTGTAATTGCCCCATGCACAATTTATTGTCTATAACGACCTCACAGCTTTTTTCTTATTTTTTTCCTCCTTTCAGGTTTAGCAGTAGATTCCCCTTTTTTCCTCTTGCCTTTCTTGTTTTGCTAAATCCATTGAGTTAATTCTTTTAATGCTTAATTTGGGCAACGAAGAAAGTGATTGAAGGTAGTCTTCATTTATATTCCTCGTTTTACTGAACAATTAGTTATTTACCTCTTGTACCTTAACGAGTCTGTTGCCCAGTTAGTTTTATCAGATTACGTGCCTGTTTGATTAGCAGTTTAGCCATTACAGTTAGCTGTTGGCTGCCACTGGATGTCAGCATATTTTTTTATCATTTCAAACCATTAACACTAGATCTTGAAATGCTGCTCAAGCCATTGGGTATTCCGAACAACAAAATCAGTGGTTCAGAGCTCAAACATTAAATACTAGTTCCAAACTGCTCATCCAAACTAACTATAGCCTTTAAGTTTATTTCTTCTGTGCTTTTGTTCGCCGTAAATTGTTTCTTTTCTGTTCCTTGTAAAAGAGTTGTGTCAATCAATCCCATGTCTCAAATTTTTTTGTATATATCCATGTATAAATAATTGTTTTCTGATTCTGTTTTCGATTGAATATTCGCAGAAGCTTATTTCCTCATATTCAGGCAGATTAAGCAAATTATTTGGTAAATCATCGATGGGTTCTTCAAGAAATTTCAAAGTCATATTCAATGATTTCCCAGGAGGGGCTGAATGTTTTGAGCTCCTTTCCAGGTTCTGCTACAACAGTGGTAGAATTGATATAACTCCTTATAACATTTTACTACTTAATTGTGCTGCACAATTCATGGAAATGGACAATTCTGTTTCTGGAAATCAAAACTTATTGGAACAGACTGAGAAATCACTTCAGGAGATTAATGATTGGACATGGTCTGAGCTATTGATCACTATAAAGCAGTGCCAATGTTTATCTTCCTTGGAAAATTCTGTACCTGTTCTTGAGAAATGTATGGATTCCCTTATTGGAAGAATGGCTTTGTCAAGTGAATCAAGTCCATGTCTATCCACTTCTTCCTCTGATAGCTCAGGGATTCGGTTTTCATGTGACACCAGAAGTACTGCCGAGAGTTTGAAGAGTGGCTTCTCTAGAACAACTTGGTGGTTTGAGGATCTTTTGGTTTTGAATGTTGATTTGGTTGAAATGATGATAAAATCAATGGCCTCACATAAATTTGATCATTCAATTATTAGTAAGTTCCTCTTTTATTATCAGAAATCAAAATCTTACAATGCTAGATCTGATGAGAAGCGAAAGATTGTTGAAACCATAATTGATATGCTTTATATTCTTGATTGGAGTTCTGTTTTATGCAAGAACCTTTTCGGGATCCTTCGATTTACTTTGAGTTTGAATATAAGTAAATGCAGCAGAAGCAAGTTGGAGAGAATGATAGGTTCCAAAATGGATCAAGCAACTCTAGATAATCTGCTTATTCCATCTCCATATGGGATAACTTACTTGTATGATGTTAATCTTGTTTTAAGATTTTTGAAGGCATTTTTACATGGAGAAAATGGTCAAGTAAATCCAATGCAATTGAAGAAAGTTGCTAGGTTGCTGGATTCGTACATAGTAGAAGTAGCCCCAGATCCTTGTTTAAAAGCTTCCAAATTCTTAGCCTTAGTCCTTGCCTTACCAGACTCTGCTCGAGACTGTTACGATGAAATCTACCATGCCACAGACATTTATCTCGAGGTAGTGCATTTTTCCTACAATTTTTGCTGTGAGTTCAATTCACCTTTATTTTTTTTATTAATTGGTCTCTAACCGGAAATTTGCAACCATACAGCTGTGGTGATGACTACAGCTCTAACTTAATGGTGAAATGATGTGATAATTAAGTTAAATCCTTTCTTAATGCCATTACTGGATGCTAATTTCATAAATGATCTTAACCATAAGTTTCATTTTGAAATTTAATTATCCAAAACAGAAAAAAGAAAATGTATATAGTTCATATCTACCATTTTTTTTTCTGTAGTTAGATTAAATCTGATCTTTTATGCAGGTGCACAGTGGATTATCTGAAGAAGAAAAGATGAAGATATGTTGTGCATTGAACTATGAAAAGCTTTCAGCTGAAGCTTGCATGCACCTTTCTCATAACAAGAAATTTTCATCAAAAAGTGCAGTCCAAGCCCTCCAATCACAGCATCTCAAGCTTAAGAGCCTACTCAGTGGAACCAATAATTTGGAAAGCAAGGTGAATGAAGTCAATGAACAAATTGTGCTTTATGCTGGCAAACTTGAAATTTCAACTGATAGTGAGAAACTTAGAGCACATTTGCAAGGAATGCAATGGAGGGTGATGGAATTGGAGAAAGTTTGCAAGAAAATGCAAACTCAGATGACAAAAATTATGAAGTCATCAAGAGTACCAAGCCATAGTAATTCCAGGTCTTTACCCAGGCTTTGTTCATGATACTATGATAAAAATAATATTTCTTGATATAATTATGTCTATTATGTATTTAAGTATGTACATAGCAATGACAATTATTATTATTATTTTAAAAAAAAAAAAAGTTTTGGGTTTTTAATAGTGTTTCTATCTAAAAGGAAACAGATATTGTCATGATCTTGATTGTACAGCTAATTATAGAAAAAGAGAGAAAACTTTTGTGTGTTTTGTCAGAATTAGTGTCTTTATATTCTCTCTATATTGTTGTCCCAAAGGTCAAGTCCTTTTCCAAGTCATTCTCATATGCAGGCAAACTATAATGCAACTTCACAACTTGGCATATGACAGTAATTTAGGTATTGAAAGTAGTAATTCTAAAATAGCAGAGTCCTAATTATGACATCTTGGGGTATTGTAGTAATTTACCCATTGGAAATTGGTGGGATGCCAAAAAGAGAGCATGTTTCATGAAAGCTGATTTGTTAGAAGTTAGAACTTATTCATATGGAACAATATTTTTATTTATTATTAGACTTGAAATGTTTCAATTTGTTAAACCAGTCATTGCTTAAGTGTTTATCAATCTTAGCAATTTACATTTTTCATAACAAGATTCCTGGCTTGCAGGTAAGATAGCTAATCTTACGGGGGTTTTTTTTTATATTATAAGCTCGACCTTATATAGGAAAGGGCTTATCAACCATTAGATTTTAAAACTATATTATAACCAGATATGTTATTTAAAATGATTTTAAAATTTTATAAATCAAATATAGATTTTGACTTGTGTGTTGAACAAGTAGTCAAATTGCTAGTTACGAATCTCAAAAGTAATTAAGTAAGAAATTTATATAAGAAGGAACTTGTGTTGACTTCAACAACTATGAGGCCAAAGAGAAAACTTTAATTTAAAAAAAAAAAAAAAAGACTATATGGAGACAAGGAAATTTTAATACTCTTGACATGAAAGAGATCTATAAATTATTTGGGTGTTGGATAATATGATACTCTATCAACTGGCAAATCCAGCAATGCATGGCATGGACGGTGTGATATTGATGTGCATTATTGATCAAATACGTTCTACTCACCTCAAGCCAAGTTGGTCTGGATGGAAAAGAATAAAAACGTTTGAAAAGAGTATTTTGATGTTATAAGCAGTCTAATCATCAATTTCATAAAGCTTCTAGACTAACAAGACAAAAATTATAAAAAGAAAAATATTTTCTTTTGAAATAATTTCAAAAATAAAAATTAAATCCATCAATTAGCAATTAACAATGTACAAAATAAATATTCATTCGTTGAAAGAGTAGGTTGAGCCTTTGTAAAATTTTATAATTTTCTAAATTTAAACCCGATAAAAATAAGTCAAAAATTAATTAATGAGGAATATGCTAATTTGCTAACCAAAAATATATATAGTACAAACTGACATTGTCGGTGATTTCTCTTTTAGTTTTCTTTTCAAGCTTGACAATTATGACTCACAAATTTACATTGACTCTACAATTTCTTTCTATTTTTATTCTTTTTACATGCAAAATTGTGATTATATATAAAATTATTATAGTACAAAATTGACATTGTCAGGTGATTTCTCTGTTTAGTTTTCTTTTCAAGCTGACAATTATGACTCACAAATTTACTGACTCTACAATTTCTTTCTATTTTTATTTCTTTTTACATCAAAATTGTGATTGTATAGACTATATATATATATTATATATATAAATTAAATATACCCGCTTATTGTCTATAGTATGGGCCCAAATTACAGGAAGCATGTTTCGTAAGAGGCCAACACTATAGCTTAGAACGCAAAGTGGGTTCAGGCTACTTTCGCCGTGAGATTATGAATGTTCTATATATATATAAAATTAAATATACCCGCTTATTGTTATAGTATGGGCACCAAATACAGGAAAGCATGTTCGTAAGAAGGCCAACACTAATAGCTTAAGAACGCAAAATGTGGGGGCTAATGGGATTATGAATGTTTTTACTTTATTTATTGAGTGTGGCCCTAAATTACTTGATGATGTGCTTAAGTTTTGAACCCCACGTTAATAGTGTAAATGACAATGATGAGCCTTTGAAGACGAAGAGGCTCAAATTCTAAAAAAATGTTTTGCACTCCATTATTTCCATTGATTTATATAATTGTTTCTTTTTTTTTTTTTCCACTGTAATCTCATGATTATAGACACTACTGTGATTTTTCGTTGAAAGGTATGTATTATTATGAAGTGCTAAACGCTAATTCGAAAATTTACCTAAAGGAGATGTTTGAACAAACTATTTATGTAAAAGCAGTTGTAATATTTATCAAATGCCATTAGCAAACATATTTTTACACAAATAAGTGTGATCTGTTTGATATTTTTATTTATGTGAAATATGAGAAGTTTTAAATTCGAGTCCTTTCGACTACAACAGTTTTCACTAATTTAGTGAGTTAAGAGGAGGACTAATCTGTCTTCAAAGTTTACGGACTCAAGATTAATAAATAAAAAAAATGAAATTGAAATATGTAATTTGTATAATATGATGAAAATTATCTTATAGTATAATTACAATTAAAATTATACATACATAATTATTTATGTAATTATAAATTATATAATAAAATGTATATTATTAATATTTATAATATGTATATAATTAGAATGATTATTATTATAATATTTATAATCATGGGAATGGAAGTGAGACGGGCATTTTAGGGTACCCGCTCTATTTCGACTCATTTAATGAGGTACATATATTTATAAATAGGTTTGAGACGAATACGGATAATAAAATTATTACCTTTAACGGATACAAGTATACGTAACGAATACAAGTATATGACTATAGGTACTCGGTATCCATTAGTTGCTATAATAAATAGTTTTGGCCATGGGTACCCGCGGGTACCCTACCCATTTATTAGTAAAATGTATTTTAACTAAGATTAGACTTTGATAGTTTAAAATTTGCGGAACCCTACTCATTTAAGGGTACTTTAAACAGATTCGGAGAGTAAAATTTTAAATGAATTCAGATATTGATACTTAAATGAATATTTAAATGAGTTTGAGATGGATAAAGTAGTAAAATTTTAAACAGATACAAATATGGATAGTTCAAATTTACGGATATCCTCCTAGCTTTCATGACTAATCGTATGTTTGAATCATAGCGTAATAAATTGTTACCAAATAAAATATAAATTGCCACATTAACATGGCCCAAGCACAAATTAATAAAGCAATGGCAACACGACAAAAATGCTAGGCACTTAATACTAACTACTCCATTCCAAAATTTATAATTAGTAACCTGAAAGGAAGTTAAGTACTATTCAAATACTGAATACCGAAGTTTCTAATTAGTAACCTGAAAGTAGTTTTCAAATTTGTACATAAAGGACCCTGCATCGTATCTCAAAGGTATATTCATTCAATCCAATTAAGCAATAAGCATTCCGTAGCTTTTTCTAACTTGAGTATCGGAATGTCTGTAGGTATCCCCTGCCCGATGCTCCACCAAGCCGTTCGCTTCCAACCACCATCTTGATCTGCTATGCGCATATCTATCCATGAATTTATACTAGCAAGTATCAATTGGCGACGTTTGTGGAAATCCTATTGACAAATTAAGCTTTGTCTTTAGCAAACACGGAGAACAATAGCCTCAAAACTCAAAAAAGAAAGAAAAACCAAGATAAAGAACTTCCTTTTACAAATAGAACAGTTAAAGAAGCGCGTTTGATAATGAACATTGAGTAACTTGAAGAATCATGAAATAGTCCTGAAATTAAAATAATGCTTGAATAACTCATGTCGGAGATAAATCACTTTCGTCCGATAATATTTTGGCAGAGGAACTCCTTTCTAAATTTAAAATTTCAATCTTAAAAGAATATAATGGGTCTGGAGATCCACGTAGCCACCTGGCTACATTCAAAATAACCATGCAACTCTAGAATGTCAAAAGACAAGTAACTGTGCAAAGTATTCCCATCAATTTCGACAGGACCACCTCAATAGTAGTTCACAATATCAAAGAATTAACTCGAAGCTTCCAAGATCATTACGAGGTATTAATCTGACCTAAAAAGATGTATTTTGATCTATAAAAGATAAGATAAAATACCAATGAAAATCTGAGGTAATTCATAGCTCACCAATAACGAAGCGAATCATATGGAAAACCTAAACTATGAAATGACATGTGATGCATTAAGAAAAGAAATTAAGAATAATAAGTTTGCTAATACCTGGTCAAAAAATTGTCGCAGAGTTATCAACAGCTTATGGAATGAGCTCAAAATTATATTCATTGATGATGCCAACTCCGCTCAAAGCTCAGAGCATAGGCAAGATGAATTTCATATATAAAGCCCAGAGATAGATCCTCAGCCCCGTAAACATTTTGGGTGATATACCCCTCTTATTAATACTAGAGAAAGAATACTTTCCTAGGTACAATGACTTCAAATTCCTATAAATTATCCCCGAAAGTTAGATGAATGATTTATTACTAACAGAGATCAGAGTAAATTCTGTAAATTTCATAATGACCATGGTCATACAACTGAGAAATATAGCCAACTCAAAGATGAAATATATATATGAAATTATATATATTAAGTGGGTTATACGGATTATATGTGTCGAGTTTCTGATCCGTATACGATCTATTTAATCAAATTTAATTGAATTTTTGACTCATATATGATCCATTTAATTAAACTGTTTATATGTATCATGTTTATCTTATTAGTTGAATTTTTATATTATGTTCGTATTTAAATATTTAACACGATTATTAAATGGGTTGTGTTTATGTTTCCAGTTGTATCGCGTCTCAGTTGAATTTATGTTGAACCCGATACCCAAACCTTTTTTTACACCTCTACATTTGGCAAGTCAATATAATACTTGTGTAGAAATCTAATGGCAAGTAGAGAATGTGTGGATTTTATACATCTTAATAATATATGTCCCAAAGACCATTATCCTCTACCATTAATTGATCGATCGATAGACTCTACCGTAGGCCATAAAGTTTTCTCTTTATTGGATACCATATCTAGATACCATTGGATCATGATGGAGATACCTTATCAAGATACCATTAGATCATGATGGATGCTCGAAGATGTAGAAGATATAGTTTTTATTACCGAAGTATGTGTATATTATTTCAAGGTTATCCTTTTTAACCTTAAACATATTAGCAACCTATCAAAAGATGGTCAATGAAATATTCAAAAATCTAATTGGCGGTAATATAGAATTGTAATATAGAATTGTACGTGGATGATATGATTGTCAAGAGTAAAAACACTTCAGATCGCGCTAGATGACGCAAAAGACATTTGTTAGATATTTGATATCCTATATAATAATACTAAGATGAAGCTTAATCCAAAAAAATGCATGTTTGGTATTAAGGCTTATAAATTCTTAGGATACATGACACTATGAGTTTGGAGATTCATTGTCCATGTTTGTTGTTATAGGATGGTAAAAAATAGCTCCTATTACACCAAATGGTCAATCTGGAGAGCTAAATATACACTTGATTTTAATTTTTTTTATAATTATTAGACACTCAGATTGTAACTCTTTGTTAAGATATTAAAAAAAAAAGACCAAAAAGTTTAAATATTTTTCGTATAATTATTTTTTTATTCATTGGGAGGTTCAACGGGCGAAAATAACACAATAAATTATATAATAAGGGTATCCCTCTTTCACTCATCAAATTGGTAAAAACTTTTATAGTTAAGAGGAATCAAACTTGAAACCTCTGACTCTTCACAGTAAAAAAACTAATGAGATCGTACTTGATTGACATCACATAATTATTTTAAACTTTATTATATATTATTTTCATTATTTGCCTTTAATTGTTATTTGAAATATAATATGATAATAACAGTAATTGCATTGATTAATAAAATTTTAAAATTGCATTGCCTAACATGATTGTTCTCAAACATTAATCAATCATATATGTAGAAATGCTCATTACATATTTTGTACTTATTATGTCAAAGTTTTTATTCAAAATAACTATATTGTTCTTAAAATATAAAATGTATCTTCTTCAAATTAAACTGCTTTCTCTTCTAAATGATGATATGTTCATAAATTGGACTAAAATAATATTTTTATAAAATAAAAAATCAAAACAAATAAATAGAAATATGGACAAAAAATATATTACTATTTTCATATATTTATGTATGCATTTTTATTCTTCAAGTTATTACTCCACAGGATAAAAGTTTTCACTAATTTTTTCATCGGTATTTCATTTTTATAAAATAATATATTTACTCTATTTCAATTAGCCACGTATAAATACTATATTAGTATTCTTTTTTGTTTCAAATTTATTGCATGAATAGCTCACTTATTGGTAAGAAAAAAATCTTCAATTTCACATGATATATTATTTTTGAGAGAATTTCACATGATACATTTGAATTATACTACCTATACATTACTAGTGTTATTGATAATTTCAAAGACTTACATTCACCATTAATTATTTATTAGTTCTTGGTCAGTGCTTGTTTTTTACTCGTTATTTATATTTATTCATTTATTTTTTTGTATAATGTAAAATATAAATGAATCAACCAATTTAAATTTTGTAAAAACTGAAGTAATTAATTTCCAAATTTGCTAAAAAAGAAAAAACTGAATTGAGAAAGGAGAATGTCTAAGTCGATATTTAAAAGTGTCTGCTAGTTTTAACTATATATATACATACGTACACATTAATAATACATATATATATATTTTTAAAATTGTATATATTTTTCCATTTTCATCATATCTCCTCTAATTAAAATCTTTTAAATTACAATCAAATATTATATATATTTTTAAAATTTATTGAAGTAATTTAATTCCCAAATTTGCTTAAAAAAAGGAAAAAACTTGAATTTGAGAAAGGAGCAATGTCTAAGTCGAGTTATTTTAAAAGTGTTGGCTAGTTTTAACTATTTATACATAACGTACACATATAATACATACATTTACTCATTATATTTTTTTAAAATTGTAATATTATTTTGTGCCATTATTCTCATATCTCCTCTAATTAAAATCTTTAAATTACAATTCAAATAATATATAATATCATTTTTTAAAATTTAAAATTTAAAATTTATCATTTTCTTATCTATATTATAATTAAACTTTATTAATATACTAGTATATATATATATTTTAATTTACTTTCTCTGTTCAATTAAAAATCTTTTGTTCACACCCATATTTTGTTTTATTAGAACATGTGGGGTTGAATTTAATAATATTTGGCTTAATCTAATTAATTATAGACTTTTAAAAATATTAGAGGATCCCATAATTATTTGATTAATAAATTAGCTCAGATAAATATTCTATATTAATTTACTTATCTCCTTTCAAATTAAAAATCTTTTGTTCACACCATATTTTAGTTTTTATAGAACATGGGGGTGAATTTAATAATAATTTAGGCTTAATTAATTAATTGACTTTTAAAATATTAGAGGTCCATAATTATTTGATTAATAATTAGCTAGATAAATATCTCGGGAGATGGTTAACAGAAGGTATCAAGCAACTACTTGAATAATACATTAATATATGGTAATACTTATAAACTAAGCCAATAGTTGATAATTATCTATCACAATTTTTTTATTAATTTATTATTTTTAAATTAACTTATGGAGTGAGCCTACAAGTAAACCATTCTCTACTTTCACAACAGAAAAATGTTATATTTTAATTACCAACGGGATTGATTTGAGTGGCAATTGCTCAAGTCTTTTAAATAAGAATCGAGTGTTCGATCCTTGTAAATGAAGAAAATTTTCGCTGGGAGCGCTTTCCCTTATGAACCTAATGTGACACTAGAATTAAGTTAATTTATTTTTAAGACGCATTAATAGGCTAGAGACACCTATTATATTAAAAAAAAAAAAAAAAGTTTACATCTTGATTCATTAACTTTAGGTCAATTTTCAAGCATAAAACAAAAGCTACCAACGAGACAAAAAGTCATTGAAATGCCGTAATGATGAAGAAAGGAACTGATAATGTGATTATATATAATACTATACTATATATATATACTCTATATATATATATTTAAATAATAATGTATATAAATATATAATGGGTGGACTGAAATGGGAGAACCAAATGCATAGAATCGTTTCCCTTAAACGCTACTCTTCTGATAAACCCAATGTATGTATGTGTTCTTCCACTAAATAACATGTGGACACAGTATCTAATACATGCTACAATTGTTTTCAAGGCAACATATGATTTTATTGTAATTGTGTTTTTTAATTATTTAGTCAGTTTTTTACATAATCTTTCCTATGCACTTGCAATTAAGCAACAAACACACTAATCAAACCTTATTTCCGTGCATGGAAATAGTAGCTTTTCTTTCTTTTGTTGTTTCCTTCGACTTATTAGAATATTATGATCAAAGACGTAGGACTGGTGTTTAATTAAATGCCAAAAATATAAAAATCCTTCTCTCTTCTTTTTTTTTTTTTTTTTTTTTTTTTTTTTTTTTTTTTTTTTTTTTTTAAAAAAATACGGAAAAGTTTCATTTATATCTTAAAATAAGAGAAGCTGAATACCAATCAGAGATAACAGATCTTTAACATAATTCGAGGCTTTTTTTTTTTTTTTTTTTTTTTTTTTTTTTTTAAAAAAAAGGAAAAGTTTATTTATATCTCAAATAAGGAGAGCTAATACAATCAGAGATAACGAGATCTTTAATAATTCGAGGCAAAGAGTCAAAAGAGAAAAAACTTAAAGAACTATGAGTAATTCTGCTCTGAAGTGCAAGAGAGTGAGCTACTTGATTGCCCTCCCTGTATATATGTGTGATGAAAGAATTTGAGGATAAAAATCCTTCTCTAACTATATAAATTTTTATCAATTTAAGCTTCATTTTTATTTCCAGAAAATAACTTACCTTTGAAAAATATTTTTTAACGTAAGTTATTTTACGAAAACAAATGAAACCTTAGTAAAACTATAGGAGAAGACTCTTCATGTTGTGTGGTTTATAATGTTATCTCGATCTATTAGACCTCCCAATAAATTTAAAAGAATATGTAAGTTAAAAATTACAACTTACAAAACTGTTGAAAAATCTACTAACTTGTTTTATTCAATACAAATTTTAACTAAAATTTTTGAATTATCATTTAAGTGAGTTTTACCTAAATGGAACTTTTAAATGATATCAAATAAATTTATAATAATAAAATAAACATGCACTTTAGTTATGTAGATGAGTTATGAGACTTGTCTAAACCGAGTCAGCAAATATAGATGTATAAACATTAACAATGTAAATTTTCTCCCGCAGCTGCAGAGGCAAAGGCAAGGCAAGGCCAGGGAGGGTTATAGGTCCTTTAACATATAGAAGCCCCAAAGTGCATCTCAGCCCATCTAATATTATTGAACATATAAGGGCTTGGGTCAAATTATTTACAACACGTTCGGGTTGCTGTTTTGCGGGTCGAGTGGTTGTTTGGTTAAATGCCCAAAACCCTAAACTTAGTTTGGGCCCTCAAAACTGGGTTCGAAAAGTATGAATTCACACTTCCCAACAAAAGCACTCACTGGGATAAATAGTTCTTATTTTTTTCGTACTCGAACATAAAAATTTAAATTTATAAATAAACTTCAAAAAAGTTTATGAAATTCATTAATCTCAAATAAGGAATAAATAATTTTTTACTCCTTTTAATTTTTTCGATTTTTAGCTATTATCAAGTCAAGTATGTCATGTAATGACAAGTTTTATTTAGACTTTTAGCTGAGAGATAAGTTAAACCGTTAAAAGTTTTTTAAATTAAAAGATATATTAATTTAATAAAATAAATTTTAAAAATAAAATATTTGTTAAAAGCTAGTTCTACGGATATTATTATTTCCTCTGAACTAAATAACAGGTTCCTTCTTAATTACCCAATACATTTCTCATGCTTAAGAAAAATGGCTTGATTTCTATCCTTGGAACGTGACAGCAAACCGTGCTCTATTTTTGATGTTATGAAGCCCATAATACTATGGGTTTGTTTGGAAAAGAGATAGGAAGAAAATAATGAAATTTATTTCGTATTAAACAATGCAATTTTTTCATTTTATTCATTTTTTCTCTCTAATTTAGAGAAAAATTTCATATTTTCTTAAAAAAATTCATCCATTTGAAACAAAGGGTAAGTTAAAACATGTAATCATTATCATGTTAATGAAAATAAATTTTAATTATGGACTAGTTTGCCCTAATATTGACTACTTATAAACTTATTAGAATGTCGTAAGAGACATATTACAAAAAAAAAAAAAAAATTATATAGAAACTATTGATAATGCCAAAAACTTTTTAGGAAAATTATTTTACATGTTTACATTTTTTTTAGAAGGAAAAAAGAACTTTATTCATTAGAATCTATACATGAAGGAATAGTGTCCCAGTAGTGAAAGCAAGAGAAAGAACAAGCAACTCGAACAAGAATATGAGGTATATTATTAGCTTGTCTCCTAATACAAGACCATGAGATTCCAACTGGCTCTCTCACAATAGCCTTACAATTAGAAATAAGTATACCAAAAACAAAAAGAGGAGTTTCATGTTGTTGCATAGCTTGGTAAACCATAAAAGAGTTTGTCTTAATGATAACAGACCTACAATGTTGAGTTTTTAACCAAGAGAATACCTCTCTAAGACCAACAGCCTCAGCCATGCTTGGCTCCAAAATAGTTGAACAATACCCAAAGACACTTGCAAGAAATGCCCCTGATCATCACAGATCACAACTCCAAAATTGGAGCTGCTCAAGTGTTGTATAACAGATGTGTCAAAGTTAAGCTTGACAATTGCAGAGGAGGACACAACCAACAAATACCTGCAGTCATAGTTATGACACATTGAATAGTATGAACAACTAAATGCTACACCCCGTTATATCCATATTAGACTTGAAAAATCCATCAAACCGAACCTAAACCAAGTGAACCAAAATCAATGCCAAATAGATTGATATTTTGCATTGATTTGGGAAAAACTCCTTACCTAGGGTGAGTTTTCCCACAAACTCAACACTAATGGAAAATAGACGTTAAGAGCTTTCCAACGGTACCATTTGAACTAGTCAAAAATTGAATCGAATTGAACCAGTCTCCTCAAAAGAACCTAATCATGGGCCTATGGAAACTCAACCGCTGACCTTTGGCGACTTAACAACTGGCCAATGTTAGATTATTTTAATCTAAGTGGTCCATGTAATTAAAGGGCTGGTTCTAATTAAAGTGGCCCAAAATGATCGTTGTTGGGCTTAATGGGATGAGGACTATTTAGGGTTTCATACCCTTCCTCTGCCTTATAAAAGATCAAGGAAATCAACAGCGTAGGTTAAGAGAGTGTACCGACTACCTCAAACACATAGCGGTGATAGGTTGTTTGAGAGAACGTGAAAAGAAAACTCCCGTTGCTGTTGATAATTCTTTAACCATTAAGAGAGAGCTTACGGATAAAAGGTCAGAGTAAAGAAATATAGATATACTGTTACGGCAAAAATCGAATTGCAGCAACGAGGTAATCAATAGCTATGGATCAAGGTACACTTCCGCTTATTTTGTATTCTTAATAAACAAATTCTATGAATAATAAAATCTAGGCTACATTAAAGTTTATTTAACATGTGGTATCAGAGCCTGTTCCTGTTCTAGATTTATTTGATAGTCTTTTATTTGGCTTAATTAATGGAAATTAATTTCGAATTGTGAAGTTGATTAATCTGGTATAAACGAAGTCAAAATTTTATTTTGATAGTCTTTTATATTTGGCTTAAACTGTTCTAGATTTATTTGATAGTCTTTTATTTGGCTTAATTAATGGAAATTAATTTCGAATTGTGAAGTTGATTAATCTGGTATAAACGAAGTCAAAATAATAGAAATTGAAAACTGATTGTTTTCTTTATGCTTTATAAATTATTCTGCTGTGTTATTTATAAAGAAAGGTTATGACATCTTATTGTATAATGTCATTAAAGTTTTTAGATGTTAATTCAATCTCATAAAATTTTGCATAAATCAATGTTTAATGAATGGAAAACTTATTAGTCACCAAAGTGGCCTTGTTTTGATTAGTTTAGACATTTGATTATACGGCTTTCAATTGTTCATGTTTGTGTGATGCCGTTAAATGACATGAAAGTTAAAATTGAACAATTGAGATAATTGATTATAACGTTTATAGGTTACCAAAGGACCACTTAAAATCAATTGGCATTAAAGAGGACTTATCATTGATACTTTTCGGTAAATATGATTGTATATCTTAAAGATAAACATTGTATTTCCTCTCTACTAGAGATAGCATTATTTAATTACTCTCAAAGAAATAGTGATAAAGTCAAACAAATATCTAATTCGATTTCCAGAAAGGAACTGACATGGCGGCGGTTTGCTGCATAGCATCAAGTGCCTCGCTATATAGACTCCAATAAGTATAGCTAGCATCCGAGACTCTAGGATGTGGAACGTATTACAGATGATAAGCATTACAACGGAAGAATTGATATGATTGTTGTAAGTGATGCACGGGCGTGTCACTGACCTAGCTTTAGATTAGTGCATGGGCAATGCTGAATGAAGCACAACGTCAATAGGCCCTGAGTTCTTTAGATACGAGAAGCTACGGGCGGTGCTGATAGTGGAAGACGGGTGTGTCACTATCCTCTTACTTGCATTTTAAAGATTTCGCCAACGTGCTCCGCGATCAATGAAAGTCTAATTAAAAGTAATTTCTCTTCTTGGCATCATTATCTGTTATAAAGCTATGTAAATTATAAGTATGTACCCAGAAGTTGAAATATTAATCCCATAAAAATGTTATAGTGTGCGACAAAATACAAGATGTTAATCTGGTTGCAATAATCCCCCTTCATTATGTTTTTCTCACAAGTTTATTTAATGCTTCTCTACCAAATGAGGAAGTATATGTCATAACTTCGTGTTGCGTTGTGGCATTTGGTTTAACATTGTTTACTTTTCGATGCACCATGAGGAAGATCTGAATTGACGATGACTGGGCTGATTAAGTTCAATGGATTGAACTATGCTAATTGGTCCGAACAAATCCATTATCAGTTAGGAGTTTTGGACTTGGATATGGCATTAGTCTCTGAAAAACCAGCAGCCATTATAGAGACTAGTATTGAAGCTGACAAGTCCCATTATGACGATTGGGAGCTGTCTAATAGGCTGAGCTCGAACTTAATGAGAATGACAATGGCTGAAAATGTTAAGCCATCAATGCCCAGAACAGACAATGGTAGAGAGTACATATTGAAAATTAAGGAATACTCCCAATCAGACATAGCTGACAAGTCCATCGTAGGATCCTTGATGAGTTAGCTAACGACCAAGAAGTTTGATTGGTTACAATCCATTCATGATCATGTGACTGGCATGCAGAATTTGGTAGCCAAATTGAAATCAATGGGAATGGATGTAATTGAAATCAATGGGAATGGATGTGAGTGAATCCTTTTTAGTACAATTTATTATTAACTCACTTCCTCTTGAGTTTAGTTAGCTCCAGGTGAATTACAACACCCTCAAGGGAAAATGGAACATTTAGGAAATCAAGGGCATATTGGTTCAAGAGGAAGGGAGATTAAAGAAATTGAAGGAACACTCTGACAATCTCACATTTCACAATGGAGCTAGTAGCAGCAACAACAAATCAGGGAAGAAAGGCAAGAAAAAGGACAAAGCCCCAATGAAGGTCAATGAGGGCCAAATTCGTAAGGAGCTGAAGTGCTACTTCTGTAGGAAGAATGGTCACTTCAAGAAGGATTGTCCTAAAAGGAAGATTTGGTTCGAAAAGAAAGGTATATCTTATGTTTCAGTATGTTTTGAATCAAATCTTATTGAAGTAGAAGGATTGTCCTAAAAGGAAGATTTGGTTCGAAAAGAAAGGTATATCTTATGTTTCAGTATGTTTTGAATCAAATCTTATTGAAGTGTCTAATAACACCTGGTGGTTAGATTCTGGTGCAACTACTCATGTGTCTTATGTTATACAAAGATTTCTTTCGATCCAACCTATAAACGAAACTGAAAAGTTCCTGTATATGGGAAATAGAATGAAGGCACGAATAGAGGGAATTGGGACTTATAGATTGATCCTCGACACTGGTTGTTTTCTGGATCTTGAAAAGTGTCTCTATGTTCCTGAATGTGCCAGAATTTTGGTTTCTGTAGGGAGGTTGGACAATATTGTTTTTAATTTAAAGATTTGTAATGGTGTTTTTTCATTGTACAAACATAAGTACTATTACGGTTCTAGTACTTTGATTGATAGTTTGTATCGTTTTAATCTTGATGTTGAATTTATTGAATCCCTGTTTAATGTTAAGCACAATATAGGTAATAAATGTAGTGCACATAATATATGAATGTTCTGTTTTCTTGTGGCATCAAAGGCTAGGTCACATATCCATAGAAAGGATCTTAAGGTTAGTGAAAAGTGAAATCTTACCTCAATTGGATTTTATTAACTGGAACGTGTGTATAGGTTGCATTAAAGGTAAGCAAACTAAGCACACATTAAAAAATCCAGCCACAAGAAGCAGTGAATTGCTTGATCTTATAAACACAGATATTTGTGGTTCTTTTGATGTTCCCTCTTGGGGTGTAGAGAAATATTTAATCACTTTTATTGATGATTTCTCACGGTATGGTTATATTTATTTGCTACATGAAAAGTCTCAATCAGTGGATATCCTTGAGGTATTCATTGATAAGGTAGAGAGGCAGTTAAATAGAAAAGTTAAAGTTGTGAGATGTGATAGAGGTGGTGAATATTATGGTAAATTTAATGAAAATGGACAATGTCAAGATCCATTTGCAAAGTTTCTTAAAATTCGTGGTATTTGCATGCAATACACAATGCCGGGTACACCTCAACAGAATGGTGTAGCTGAAAGGCAGAATCGTACTCTTATGGAAATGGTTAGGAGTATGTTAACTATCAGTACTGTACCTTTATCATTATGGATGCATGCATTAAAGACTGCTGCATATTTACTTAATAGGATTCCTAGTAAGGCAGTTTCTAAGACCCCTTTTTACTTAATAGGATTCCTAGTAAGGCAGTTTCTAAGACCCCTTATGAACTGTGGACAGGAAGGACACCTAGTTTAAGGCATCTTCATGTTTGAGTTGCCCAGCAGAAGTTAGGATATATAATCCACATGAAAAGAAGCTTGATGCTAGAAAGGTTAGTGGATTTTTCATAAGATATCTTAAAAAATCAAAAGGGTATAGATTTTTCTGTCCTAACCATAGTACAAGAATTGTTGAGTCTGGTAATACTCAGTTTATTGAAAACGGCCAATTTAGTGGGAGTGTTGAATCATGTAAAGTGGATGTGAAAGAGATTCAGATTCTAAATCCAACTCAGGTGGATTCTCCTAATATCTTTTCTTCAGTTGTTGTTCCTCTTGTTGTATCACGGTCTATCATCACGGTCGAATAATAAAACAACATTCCAAACCCACAAAGAGACCATATAAATGATGAACCAATTAATAATGAACAAGTCACGAATGAGTAGGTGGTTCCACAAGAAATAGCATTACGGAGGTCATAAAGGCAAAGAAGGCAAGCTATTTCTAGTGATTATGTGGTTTACTCACTTGAGCATGAATGTATATATTGGATTTTACTCACTTGAGATGAATGTGAATAAGCATTGATAATGGATCCAGTCTCCTTTCTAAAAAGCCTATGGCCAGTCTCTTTCTAAAAAGCCATGGAATGTGATAATTCTGAAAAGTGGTTTAATGCCATGAAAGAAGAGATGCAATCAATGAGTGATAATCAAGTCTGAGACTTAGTTGAGTTGCTTAAGGGTTCAAAACAAATTGGTTGTAAATGGGTCTTCAAGATCTAACAGGACTCTAAGGGCAACATTGAAAGATACAAGGCCCGACTTGTTGCTAAAGGTTACACTTAGAAGGATAGCATTAACTATAAAGAGACCTTTTCTCCAGTTTCCAAAAAGGACTCGTTAAGAATTATTTTGGCTTTGGTGGCTCATTATGATCTAGAGCTTCACCAAATGGATGTAAAGACAGCCTTTCTTAATAGTGACTTAGAGGAGGAAGTATATATGGACTAACCACAGGGTTTTGTGGTCACAGGAAAGGAAAATTTGGTGTGTAAGTTAAAGAAGTCAATATATGGACTGAAGCAAGCTGCCCGTCAATGGTATCTTAAGTTCAATAATACCATCACTTCATATGGATTTATAGAAAAGACTGTTGATCGGTGTATTTATATTAAGGTCAGTGGGAGCAAGTTCATCATGTTAGTCCTATATATTGAGCAAGTTCATCATGTTAGTCCTATATATTGACGACATTCTTCTTGCTGCGAATGATGTTGGGTTGTTACGTTGATATAAAGGCTTTTCTCTCTAAGAACTTTGAAATGAAAGATATGGGTGAGGCATCCTATGTGATATGAATAGAAATATTCTGTGAAAGATCACTAGGACTGTTAGGATTGTCACAAAGAGCTTACATTAATAAGGTATTAGAGAGATTCGGAATGGAAAAATGCTTCGCAGGAATAGTTCCAATTCAGAAAGGAAATAGGTTCAGCGAGGAAAATGGTTCCAGCGAAAGCAATGTCCTAAGAAATGATTTTGGAACATAAAGAGAATGAAAGTCTATTGCCCTATGGCGTCAGTAGTTTCTATGCGTCAGTAGTTGGGAGCTTAATGTATGTTCAAACATGTACTCGACCGGATATTAGTTTCGCCGTAGGAATGTTAGGGTGATATCAAAGTAATCTTAGGATGGACCATTAGAAAGCTGCAAAAAAAGTACTTAGGTATTTACAAGGTGCTAAGGATCATATACTCACCTATAGAAAGTCCAGCCATCTAGAAGTGGTGGGATACTCGGATTTAGACTATGTCGGTTGTGTAGATTCGAGAAAGTCTACATTTCGCTACTTATTTCTCCTAGCTGGAGGAGTAGTTTCATGGAAAAGTGGAAAGCAGTCTGTCATTGCTACTTCCATAATGGAGGCTGAATTTGTGCAATGCTTTGAGGCCACTGTTCACACATTGTGGTTGCGAAACTTTGTCTCAGGTCTAGGCATTGTCGACAGTATAGCTAGATCGTTGAGAATTTATTGTGATAATTCCGTAGCTGTTTTCTTTTCCAAGAACAATAGGTATTCTAAGGGTGCAAAGCACATGGATTTAAAGTACCTATCTATGAAAGAAGAAGTGTAAAAACACAAGGTGTCAATTGAGCATATCAGAAGTGGTAAATAACACAAGGTGTTTCAATTGAGCATATCGGATACTTTGATCTGGATGAAGGTGTCAATTGAGCATATCGGTACTGATCTGATGATAGCGGATCCGCTAACTAAAGGCTTATTGCCTAGAATCTTCACTGGCCATGTTTATAGGATGGGCATTATAGCTAAGTCCTTGTTAGCATGATGTTCAAACTTGTACATATATATACATATGGTTGTTTTACTCATATTACTGTGACACTTGGGAATTCAATTAAAGATGTGTTTTTACTTATTTATATGTTATCCACATTATAGATGTATACAGTAATGGTTTGAGTGAGATAACAATAATGTTGATTGTAACAATGTATTGTTTGTTGAAATTTCTTGATTAAAGTTCTTATGAATTAAGATGGTCTGTGATGTATGGAAGGAATCAAGTCGATTGATAACTTGTGACCGCCGTAATCCGACCATTTTAATTCTAATTAAGGTTGACATGATAGATTCAAGAAATGCACATGGGCCAAGTGGGAGATTATTAGATTATTTTAATCTAAGTGGCCTATGTAATTAAAGGGCTAGTTCTAATTAAGGCGGCCCAAGATGATGGTTATTGGGCTTAATGGGATGAGGACCAGTTAGGGTTTTAATACCCTTCCTCTGCCTTATAAAAGATCAAGGGTTTTAATACCCTTCCTCTGCCTTATAAAAGATCAAGGAAATTAATAGTGGAGGTTAAGAGAGTGTGACGGCTACATCAAATACATAGCGATGATAGGTTGTTTGAGAGAACATGAAAAGAAAACTCTCGTTGTTGTTGATAATTCTCTAACCATTAAGAGAGAGCTTACAGATAAAAGGCAAGAGTGAAGAAATATAGATCTACTGTTACGGTGACAATCGAATTGCCGCAATGAGGTAATCAATAGCTATGGATCAAGGTATGCTTCCGCTTATTGTATATTCTTAATAAACAAATTCTATGAACAATACGATCTAGGCTACATTAAAATTTATTTAACAGCCAATGGTTGACCGTCTAAGGCAAGGCGGCTAGGTTTATTCATGGCAGCTATTTGGCTTCTAACCCCATATCGAAATTCAACCTATTCACCCCCAGTTTCGTTTTCCTATAAATACATGCCTAATTTTCACTCTAAAAAGACACATAAATCTCTTTAAATCTCTTACTCTTGCAAAGTACATTCTAGAAGCTTTGGTTGAAATGTTCCTTTAGCTTTCTAGCTCTCTTTTATCTCCTTCATTCTTTTTGAGTATTCTAAGTGAATGGGCCACATTCCTTCAGCTCAATTTCCCCTTGATCCCTTTCTTTAGCTTAGAATTTTAAGTTTTCCTACCTTTGACTTGGATCCTCCTTGGTTCACGAAGCCTTCACAAAAAGCCCTCTCCAGGTTTGGACCCTGCATAGTCATTCAAACCTCACTTGGCTTAGATTTCTCCTTGAAATCTAAATCAAACTAAAGCTTTGAGATGGAAAGGTCACCACCTCTCCTATCTACCTAAGAAGGAGAAGCCAAGCCAGTCTATCCTCCGGTCAACCACATAGGTCTTGCCAAAAGACTAAGGTAAGTCCTCTATGGCCCTTAACTCCTTACATTAATCTCTCCTTCTAAATGACTTCACCAATAGTCTTTCTTTTCGAAAAATTGGAGATCCAAAGTCAAAATCAATTTTTAAATCAATAGGTCCCACACTAAGTATTACTTCATTACTTTTACCATCAAACTATCTCTTTCTCTTCAGTTTTCTAATCTTAGTTTTAGTTTGGGGCTGCTGCTGTTTATCAGCGGTGGCTCATACCTTCTACTTTCTACTATCTCTTTTGCTTCATCTTCTTTTGCTTTTAATCTTTTCTTGCTTTAATAAACTGAAATGTATTTTCTTATAATATATCTGTCTTTTTTGTTTTGTTATGGTTGGTTGTCTCCATATTTATAGTTTTTTTTTTGTCCATTCTTTGTGAGGACAGGCCTTCTTTTGAGGGTTTATTACTAAACAAAACTATGATATTTGATTTTATTTGGTTAGAGACTTTAGATTTTGAATTGCAGGTGTGGATCTTCGATCGATGGACTTTGGTAGTGCAACATGTTCCTCCATTGATACTATTGACGCATAGCGGTAGAAACTCATTTGTATTCGTCATATGTTGCAAATTATTGGAAAAATAATCCAATCATTGGAAAAATAATCCACTTATAGAAGAACCAGAGAAGTTATTATTTTGACGTTTAAATCAATTAATGAACTAGTTACTGCTATGAAAAGATTTATATTTTTTGTTAAGATCAACTCCAATCGGAAAGATCTAATATTATATTTTTTTGGTTTAGTTTCATTATTCAAAAGGATATAAATTTCTTTGTTTCATTAGAAGATCAACAAACTCTATTAGTCGGTAAAGTTTTATGTCTAGTTTATATGCTTTTTTGTAATTTTTCATATTATTATTAATGAATTACATTTAAAAAAAAAAGTATTACTTCAGTCCTTTTATATGGTTTAATTTTTAAAGTAAGGTATCAATATATTTAAATTTTAAAATGAGAGTACAACGGATAAAAAAGTAGTTTTAGGGTGATTTTCTAGTTGGAGCCACTAAACATGCCCATAGCATTTTGTTTTTTTTCTTTTTTTTTTTTTTTTTTTTTACTCTTCATATTTTCAATATCTCTACTTCAGTGGAAATTACAATTATACAAATGAAAAAAGTTATTACTTTCCTCCTATTATGATATCGTTTAATTTCTTAAAGTAAGGTTCCAATTTAATATTTTAAATTTTAAAATGAGAGGTTCTCAAACAAATCGGGCATCAGTAAAAAAGTGGTTTTAGGGTATTTTCAGTTGTGCGCCAACAGTATAACCATAGCCAATAGCATTTTGTTTTTTTTCTTTTTTTTTTTTTTTTTTTCTCTTACCATTGTTCGAGTGCTGCTTTAATTTGTCTACTTAAATTTCTATTTACCCGAGGCAAATTAACTTGACTAATAAGTCACATAAACAAACTCTATCGCAATAAGACAATAGCGAACACCACGACAAAGAAGGAACAAAGCATTATATAGGAAGGGAAGCAGAAGACTTTATTGCTCCTCGGCTTATTGTATGAACCACGTTGCATGACGAAAATACCCATAACTCGATCTTTTTTTTTTTTTTTTCTTTTTTGTTTGACATTGAAGTTTTTTTTTTTTTTTTGACATTAAGTATAATTGAACATCTATTTTTATTGGAATTTATCATCATTCGTAACTATTCATGCTACACGTGCCGATGTATAATATTTAAAAACAAAAATACTATTTTTATTGTAATTAATAATTATTTTTAAAAATAAAAATATCTATTATTATACTTGCTAATGTAAAAAAAATAAAATAAAAAAATAATTTTTTTTACAGATTCTTGCAAAAGGATCAATGTATTGACATATGTATACATAAATCAAGTTTATAATTAAGTTTAAAATTTTTAATTTTTATAAGTATTCTAATAGATTTAAATTAATCTTTTTAAATATCAATTTTTAAATTCATTTTGAATAAATAATCTAAAATCTGGTTTAAATTCAATAAACATTAAAAACTTTAAAAATAATGTTATTTGAAGTTTCGCCGCTTGCCCTGATTTGGAATAGGTTGAGAAGTACTATCATCTCCCTTTACAAAACAAAACATAAACATCAATTTTATCATTAAATATTTATCTATTTAACAGATTAATGACATTAGAAAATGAATTTTAATTTTAGTTTCATTAAAAAAAAGCACTGTGAAAAATGAATTTTATGATTTAGGTGGCATTATGATGAACAAAAATAAACACTTAACTATAGTAACAATAAATAAAATGCTTTTATATGGATGAAATACGCTAATAATTATGGGTTTTTATAAATCACACAATTATACCTTAGTTGATCATCGGAAATTGAATACACTTTATAATTCTATCGCCATCACCACATTGATCAAGCTCACATCAATAAAATGTCATGAAAATAATATTATATTGTTTGCAAAGAATTTTCTTCTTTTGTTGAAAGTTTAATTTGATTTTCTTTAAGGTTTCAATTATATTAAAATAGATATCTATACAAATTCTGCAATAGTAGAAAAAGGAAAATAAAGAGAATAAATATTAATGTTATTGTTAATTTTTTTTTAAAAAAAAAAGGTGAAAAGTTTTTAAAATATTAATGACATTATTAATTTAATTAATTATTTAAAAACTGAAAATACTATTAATTTAATTATTTAGTTCTCTATTAATTATATTAAA
This sequence comes from Jatropha curcas, assembly GCF_014843425.1. Next base: position 20,293 of record NW_023591567.1, on the reverse strand, counting down.
AATAATTATTTAATTATTTAGTTCTCTATTAATTATATTAAAAATAATTTTTAAAAATATAAAAATTATTTCCAACTCAATATATAGGTTAACATTTTGTCACATAAGTATCTTATAATACTCTAGAATTGTGCCACGTAAACTTTTGTGCTTTAGCTTTTATAAATTTATATAGAGATAGATATAGATAAGAATATCTATTTAAAAGAAAAAAACAGTATCAACTTTATTTTAATACTAATTTAGTCGGGAAGAGAAACTTTTATTTTATTTAATGTCAAAATGAAATCTTTTTATTTTATATCATTATACATATTTTCGAATGAATTTATAAGTACTCAAATTAAATTCGTTTTTCAAATTGTAAAAAACTTTCGATTCCATCGTCTGGAATAAATATATTATTAACAAATATATATAAGTTTCTATAACTTTTTTTAGAAAATGCTTAAAAAATTTATATATCTACATTTAATAACATTTTCTATTGACCACATCGAGGCATAGCCCAGTAGTAAATACATATACGATCTGACAATAGATCTAGGTTTGAGTTCTCCTCCGGTAATACTAAAAAAAAAAATCCATTGAAATATTAAAATATATATTATTTTGAATATTTAGGAGGGGGATCCATTGTCAGGTCGTATATGCACTTACCACTAGATTATGCCTTAGGTCATGTTCGGCAATTTCAGCGGTTCTAGTAGATGTTAGGTGTTGTAGTAGCTGTCAGTTATTTTACTAGCTGTTAACAATTAGATATTAACTGTTAGTGGTTAGTTATTTATACGGTGGTTTAAAATAAAAGTGTTTGGTAAGAATAAGTATTTAATTAATTGTTTAATGTAAAAAGATAAAAAATAATAAGGTCATAGATAACAAGACAAAGGAGATGGACATAATCTAGATAAAAAATTTATAAAACGTTAAACGTTAATGAAGATAATGTTTCATAAATACTGCCTCAAAGTTAGGATAGATGTGACATTACCGAGTACAATAATTAATTAAAACAATGTTTGAACTCGATTAAAATACTAAATACTACTCTAAATACTCTCATCGAATAGAGCTTTAGTATGCAAAATATATATTATTTTATTGCTTATACTTTAGTTATATCCCTTAATTTATCATTTTTTTATTTTTTGTAAAAAATAAAAAACATTTAGAAAAACGAGATTCTCGATTTTTGTTTTTTGAATCCCTAACAAATACTTCTACCAATGGAAATAAATGTCCCCATAAAGAGAATGAATAAAATGAACTGTTTTTGTAATTATTGGCCCATCTTTTGAAGCCAGAATTGGGTAACAATTAATATGCACTGCACTTTCTGGAGGATGACATTTATTTGGACAAGTTGGTTGTTGACTTGCATATGAATCCGACCTTCTCAGGCGGCTGGAAGAGCCCATGCCCCCCCACCTAGGCTTGGCCACGGTTCCGGAACCGGCGGTTACAGTTCCGAAAAACTGGAATCGGAACCGAACCGAAAAGGTCCGGTTCCGGTTCCGGTTTGGAACTGTCCGGTTCCGGAGCCCAAGCCCCCACCTAGCTTGGGGCCACAGGTTTCCGAACCGGCGGCTTTAGTACTTTTGTATAGTTCCGAAAAAAACTGGAATCGGAACCGGAACCGAAAAAGGTCCGGTCGGGTGTGTTCCGGTTCCGTGGTTGGAACTCGTCGTCGGGTTCGGTTCCGATTCCTGTTTCTTTACAAACCGACGGTTCCGATCGGTTTTCCGCTGTCGAATCGCATAATTCTTTATAAATTTTGAATTTTTGATAGAACCGGGTTAATTTGATTTGATTCTATTAGTTTGGTAATAAATGGAAAAAAAAATTTTAGTTTGAGCACATAAAAAATTAAAAAATACACCCTAAACAAATTCATAAATTAAAGATACGGGTTCATTTTGAGAGGTGATTGATTTTATTTTAAAGTAATCGCTTTGAATCTATAATTGTGATTTTTTGCAATCAATATATATTTTTTTCAAAACTGAGAGTAATATTTTTTGTTTAAAAAAGGTTTTTTGAATGATCATTAATTTTAAAATTTTGAAGACCGTTTAAAAAAAAGAGAAAATATTTGAACGATAAAAATTATATATAGTGACCCTATGAATAAGAGTTTGAAAAAATACTTCAATTAAAATTTATTCTTTTAAAAACTTTTATACACAAATTTTCACAATCAAATTTTTAAAAAAATATAATATTAAGTTAAACATTAAATAATAACCTGACTAGTTTTTTGGCTTAAGATAACCGCCGTTTCGATACCGGTCGGTTTGTTGTCTATAACCGTGGGTGCTCTGGGGGTAGAACTGGGCGGTGTGTTTACCTCAGTCGCGGTTCTGTATGTAGTTGCTTTCTGGTAAACCTTTGGTCGTCTTGGCCGTGGTTCCGAGATTCCCTAGAAAATTTGGATAGCGCTTTCTTGGGACCGAGACCGGACTTTTCCCGGATTCCGGTTCCGGTTCGGCCCGGTTCCGTTCTCAACGGTTCCGGTTACGGTTCCGGACCGTTCGAACCGATTCCGGTTACGGTTCCGGACCGGTTCGAACCGACGGTTCCGGTTCCCGGAACCGTAATATGGCCATCTCTACCCCCACCCCCATCCCACCAATTTTTGTGTTATTTTTTTAAATTCTTGTAATTAAAATTTCATATTTTTTCTTAATTTGACAACATGCCTCCCAAATGGCTATAGTCATAAATAAAGAATCATAAATACTCAATATATCATAAATGCCTCCCAAATGGCTATATTTTTTCTTTATAGATATATCATAAATACTCAATGAGAATCATTTACTTTAGTAGGTAGTAGATTGAACTGGCGCAAGCAAAATTTAGTGCTAATCCAGAAAATACACGTGATTAATAAAAAAATAAAGAAAAGGACATTTGTTTTGCTAGCATTATGGGAAATTTTTAATTTCTTTTTGAACTTGTGATGATATTTTATTTAATATGTCAAAATGAACTATTTTTTTTATTATATATCATTATAAATATTTTCCAACAAACTTATAAGTAGTTAAATTAAATTCATTTTTTCAAGTTGTAAAAAAATCTCGATTATATCATTTGAAATCAATATAGTATTAATATATACGAGTCTTCTCTTTTTTTAATTTTATTTTTAAATTGTTTAAGTAGAAAATTCTTAAAAAAGTTATGTATTTGTATTTAACAAAATTTATAATTGAAATAATTAACTAGTTTTTACTTTTATTATCTCTCTATAGTTTATCATTTTTCTGTTACCTTCCATAAGAAATTTTTTTGAAAAAAAAAAAAACGTGAAAACTAACTTTTATTCCTTAAAAAAGCAATGAAAAAGGGAAAATGAGATTGTTGGCTTTTGTTTCTTGAATCCCTAACAAGTACTTCTATATATGGAAATAAATATGTCCCTATTAATATTTAGGGCTGTATTGAATTAACATTATGTAAGATTTTCAAAGAATTGTTGAGTTTGATGGAATTGAAGGATTTTCTAAGATTTTCATAGATTTCACTATAATTCTATATAGAATTTTATGAAATTGGTGAGACCTTTGTATAGATTTCGATTGACTCTGATGAAATTACAATGATTTTTATATATTTAATCAAAATTAATTTTAGGACCTAATTGAATAAATTAAAAGGTTTTGGAGTCCAATTGAAAAACTGAAAAAACAATGAGGGACAAAAGTAAATGTGTCATCTTCTTAAAACCATTTTTTTCTTCATTAAAACATTACCATCATCAACGGTGAAAGGCTTGCTATGATTAGCGTTGCTGACGACCATTTTGTACTCCCAAAATAGTCACAATGTGGTCAGAAGACCACATGCTTCTCATCCCTTGACTGAACGGTGACCGACCATCCAATCTCCAAGAACAGTCACAATGTGGTTAGAAGGCCATAGACTTCTCATCGTTTGACTGAACAGTGACCATCTCGTCGAATAATCATAGATTTAAATAAATAAATAAATAAGTATATATATACCAGCAACCACTGTTAGCCAGGACTTATACCAACTGTTAGAGCTCGCACAAGGAGATAGTTTTATATTAATTTACAAAGATGCATGACCCATCGCTGCGGCTCATAGAGCCTAATGGTCTGGCCACAACAATGGTAGATTATATTCTTTCAGTTTTTTTTGACTATTTCAAAGAGTTTTCAATTTTTTTATTTGATTAAATCATTATTTAATTGAAATCAATCCATAAAAATTTTAAAAATAACCAAATTAATTCTAAAAATTTACAGCAACATTAATATTAATTTTTGTCGAAATATCAAATTCTCAGCACATCAATTAATTCGAAACTAATCCAATAATTAATTTTGACTATTTCAAAAGCTTTTTCAATTTTTATTTGATTAAGATCATATTTCAATTGGAAATTCAATTTCCGTATAAAAATTTTAAATATATTAACCAAAATATTTCTAAATTAATTCTATCATGCAACAAATATTAATTTGGTTGTCGAAATATCTATATAGTCTCAGCACATCAAGGTTAATTCGAAACCTAACCTAATATATTAATACAGTGTTGGTGTTGTTACATCTTAAAGGGTAGTGTATTGAAGTTACTTACAATGTATCTGTTTAGAATTTAATTGAAATCAATCCATAAAAATTTTAAAAATAACCAAATTAATTCTAAAAATTTACAGCAACATTAATATTAATTTTTGTCGAAATATCAAATTCTCAGCACATCAATTAATTCGAAACTAATCCAATAATTAATACATTGTTTTACATCTTAAAGGGTAGGGATGGAAGTATTACAAGTATTTTAAAGTACCCGCTCCGCTCCGATCCGTTTAAAGAGGATATGGGTAGTTATAAATGGATTTAGAACAGATATGGATAGTGAAATTACTACCCATAACGGATATGGGTAGTGAAATTACTACCATAATGGATACAGGTAGGGTACATATATAGATATTTGGATACCCGCTACCCGTTAACCTCTATATTAAATAGATTCAGTGGTGGATACTAGCGCGTACCCTATCCATTATTAGTAAAAAATGTATTTTAAATAAGTTCAAATTTGAATAGTTAAGATTCGCGGGTTCCCTACCTATTTAAGAGATACTTTAAACGAGTTTTGAATAGATATGGGTAGTACAATTAAAACGGATTCAAATACGGGTACTTAAATGAGTATTTAAATGAGTTTAAAATAGATACGAGCAGTAAAAATTTAAACAGACACATTTAAAATTCACAGATACTTGTTCTGCTTCTATCCTTATTAAGATGTGTATTGGATTAAGACTCTGTTAGATTTTAAAAAATTTTTGAAATTGTTGGGTTGAATGATGAATTTATGAATGACTCTTTTATTCATACCTAGCACCTTAAAATCTAATGAAATCAATAATTTTTTTTAATATCATCAAATTTGTATGGACTTTTAAAAAGTATAATTGAATCGATCAGATTTTTATGGATTTTATAAGAGTTTGAATCAAATACTATAAGATTTTAATAGATTCCAAAAAAATTTAGATTGAATACCATTTGAAATTTTAAAATCTAATAGAGTCTTAATCTAATACACCCCTTAATATGCATTGAATTTTCTAGAGGATGACATTTGTTTTTGAAAAGAAATATGCATTAATCATCGTAGAAAGATAACAAACAATTCAGAATTGGATCCCAAATAAATAAATTAGTATATGAATAAAATGCTCTTACCAAACTATGAGCACCAGAGGATAACATGTATTTGTATGAGTTGGTTATTAATTTGTAGTTTATCATGGGAGAATGTCTTACCTAGAATCGATCTATACATTCATGTGGATCAAATTAAATACTACCTTTGTTCCAAAATATTCGTCAGATTTGGAATTTCATGTCTCTTAAGAAAATTATTAAATTTTGTCTAAGTTACAAGAAATGATTGAGTAAATTGACTATATTACCCTTAATTTAATACTTGTCACATTTGGAATTTCATGTCTATTAAGAAAACTATTAAATTTTGTCTAAGTTACAATAAATTATTGAGTAAATTGACTATATTACCCTTAATTTAATAATAATTCTCTAAGAAAACCATTAAATTGAAGTAATAATTATTACTCATATATAAAGGGTAAACATGAAAAAAAATATTTATTACTCTTTAGCAACCACAAATGTGACAAGTATTTTGAAACAAACTAATTTCTCAAATGTGACAATTATTATGGAAGGGAGGTACTAATACTTATTTCCGTTAATTCTAACACTTTTTGACTTTTTTTCTTGTTCCATTTATATGGAACTCTTAGAAAATTAAGATAGCATTAATTATTTTATTCCAACTTTACTCTTATCTAGATATCTCCACTGAACTTTGTCTCTGTTAATTATTTTATTCCCAACTTTACCCTTATCTAGATATCTCCACTAAACTTTATCTCTCTTAATTATAAAAACTTTATCTCTCGTAATTTGATCAATTACCCATAGTCTTTCTAGAATCGAGTTGATACAATCATTTTCTTAATTCTTGTAAAAAATAAAAAAGTATCAGAATTAATAAATTGAGGTAATAAAAAATAACTTATATTTGCAATGAGTGTATTTTTTTTACCATTTACTGGAAAAAAATAATAAAATGGAAACAATTTTTAATAAATCTTTACTTTTATTAATTTGATCCATGAGTCTAGACAAATTTATCCATCTCACCTTTCATGTGAATTTTGTGATAGAGTACAAATATTGAGGAGGTCAAATCTACATTCTCTTGCCGACTTTCTCAAGGGTTAGAAGAGGTCATCGCCCCCTAATTTTTTTTAACTTTTTTTTTTATAAACAATCCTTAAAATTTATCTTTTTTTTTTTCTTAATTTGACAACATATGGTTCCCCAAATAGTTCTACACATAATTTTCCCCAATCATATTGTCATTTTCATGCGCCTTTAGACTTTTGTCATTTGTCGGACTTGGGCTTTTGGGGCTTAAGTTCATAAGGAGCAACGAGCGTGAAATGGATAGCAATATTATGCAATAATTGGATCATTTTGTTAGCAATATTATGCAAATAATAGTTCCCAAATAGCAATGTTCAATCATACACGGCTAAATTAGGGTTCCCAGAACCGGAACCGGTGGTTCTGAACCGGTCCGAACTGAAACCGGTGGGAATCGGAACGGAAATCGGAATCCTATTGTTCGGTTCTGGTTTCAACTTTTTAGAACTGCGAACTGGCGGTTCCAAGAACCGGTCAGAACCGACGGTTCCAAGAACCGGTGGTTCCAAGAACCGGTCAGAACCGGATGAAATCTTCGGTTTGCTAGCCGGTTAGATGTTCAATAAAATTTTTAAGCAATTTACTCAGGCAACAGTGAGAAATGCTCATTTCTATATCAAAATTACTTTATACATCACATCCCTTTAATAAAATTTAAAGAATTTATAACTATACTGATAATGGTTAGAGGTTAATTACCTAGTTACAAAATAGCGTTGGAAAAATGAATTTTCTGGTTAAATGACCGGAAACAGCTCCAATTTTCCAAAATATGCAACTGCCGATGATAGCTTGGCCGGAATTTATGAGAATGGTGGCCGAAAATACGCTGGTGAGGAGTTGACAACGAAAGAGGAGATAGTTTCACCGGCTGGTCTTGCTGAAAATGCGAGAAGAATGCTGACGACACTACTGCCCGATCGAAACGCAACTGCAGCTCTTTGTGTTAGCTACGCTGGCCGGAAGCGACAGGAGGGAGTGAAGGAGAGACCGGAGCTTCTTCGTCGACAGGAGAGAAGCCAAGGTCGCCGGAAAGTCGAGGAGCTGGAGGCTCGACGCGACTTCTTGATTGAAGGAGGTTGCAGCTCTCCTACGCCTTCTACGCGCCAGAAACGAAAGGAGAGGAGAGTGGATGGCTAGAACTGCTGCGGCGAGGATGCGCGGCGCTGGTCTCTAGTGGTCGGAAAAATGAGTGGAGGAGAGGGGGAGGGTTTCTAGAATTGTTTAGCTTTTTTTTTTTTTTTTTTTTTTTTTTTTTTTAGTTCACCTGGACTTGGTCTTGCTAGGAAAATGCGAGAAGTAATGTGCTGACGATCAACTAACTGGGCCCGATTCATGAGAGAACGAACTGTCTAGTGCGTGCTTTTGTGTGAGTGGCTCACTCGCTGGCCGGAAGCGCCAGGGAGCGGAGTGAAGGAGAGACCGGAGCTTCTTCGTTCGACAGGAGAGAAGCCATACGGTCCGCCGGACTAAGTTCCGAGTGAGTCTGGACTGGCTCGACGCGACTGTCGTCTTGATTGAAGGAGGTTGCGGAGCTTCTCTACGCCTTCTAGGGTGGCCGCCATCGAAACGCGATAAGGAGAGGAGAGTGGATGGCTAGGAAACTGCTTGCGGTCGAGGATGCGCGGCGCTGGTCCTCTAGTGGTCTGGGTAAAAATGTAGTGGGAGGAGTAGTGTGGTGTAGGGTTTCTAGAATTTGTTTAGCGTTTTTTGTTTTTTTTTTTTTTTTTCTTCTTTTCCTGGTTTGGTTTGGAAGGTTCTGTGTGGGTCAGTCCGAGAGATTCAGTATGTGTTAGGCTTGGTTTTTTGCGATTGGTTTGTTGAGTTTTCCTTTAAGGTTTGGAGATTGATTACAAAATTTTGGAGTTATCTAGCTTAATTATTTTTTTTTTTTTTTTTTTTTTCTTCTTTTTTTGGTTTGGTTTGATTCGGGTTGGGTTCAGTCGAAATCATTGTTAGCTTGGTTTTTCTATTGGTTTGTTGATTTTCTTTAGGTTTGAATTGATTTACAAAATTTGGTCTAGCAATATAAAATGCATTTACCCTAAATAATTTCATAGGGCAGTAATTAATGTATTTTAAATATAATAATATTTTATAATATCGTCGGTTTAGAATTAACAGTTAAATTTTTAAATGAAAAATCTTTAAAAATAAATTTCTAAGTCGTTTCAGCTATGTCTTGGTATGCTGAACTAGAATAACTTAGTTAAGTGCTTTTTAATATGATTGGTAACGCTATATTTTAATAAATTATTTCTAATATAATTGAAGTACTAAAAATTATATATCAAGTACTTAGACCTGTTTTGAATCCGACGCAACCAAGCTTGGATGATTGGGTTTAGACTTTCATTTCGACACTAAACTAGCCTGGCCCGCAAAATACTTAAGTAGGTATGTAGATTTTAATATGTTTTAGGAATTTCTCTATATATATATATTCCTTTATTAGTTCTAAAAAAGTTCAGTCTTTGTAAACAAAAAAGCAATGGCATCACTTCCTCGCCTTTATTCTCACTTTTTGCAAGCAAAACGAGATATGACCATTTACCCTTCACAAAAGAGATCATCTTCCAATAATATTCTTATTATCAATAGGCACATAACCTCTTCGTTAAGCTCACAAATTTCTGAACCAGCAATCCAGAGGAAATCAGCAAATTATCAACCAACTACATGGAGTTACAATTTTGTGCAGTCCTTAAATAATGTTAATGCGGTAACTGTTATATATATTTTTTAATTTTGCATATTTCATCGCTAATGAAAATGCATCTGTCGTTCAATCCGTTGCTAATTGTCATTTCCTTGTACCTTGTCAGTATAAATTAACTCAAAATATGAATGAATTCCGGATAAAATTATTTGTAAATGAACTTATCATGTTTAGAATAAATTCAAAACTTGAAAATTCATTTATTTTTATTTCTAATAAACCGTTAGCATAATAATTTTAGTGCAACTTTAGTAAATATTATGAAAAATTTAATCCATGGAAATTTTACAGGAAAGTTTCCATTGAAGTTATTTGCTTAGGGATCAAAAAAATATTAAAATACAAAAGTTCTACAATTCTCAGGAATGTAAATGTACTTAATATTTCTTCTAACCCCTTATACATGAAAACTATTTACTTTTTCTTTTTCCTAGAAAATCTATCAATGCTTTAAATATAAGATCTCTTTCAAATAACCATTCAGACAAAAATGCTTAATTTAATGTAATAGAAATGTTACAATTTAATTTACAGTCATTAAAGTACTTTTTTTCTTCTCGAAATTTGAATAATGGTGGAATTTGCAGGATCGGATGTATAAAGAAAAGGCAAAGAAGCTGGAGGAGGAGGTAAGAAGTTTGATCAAGGATGAAGATACTGAGTCATTAGCCATTCTTGAAATGGTTGATGACATCCAAAGATTAGGTTTGGGTCACCGCTTTCAAAATGACATAAAGCAAATTCTTGAAGGAATTTGGTGTTTGGAAGGAGTTAATTACACTTACAAAGCCCAGAAAACATCCCTTCATGCATCTGCTCTTACCTTTAGGCTCCTCAGACAACATGGCTATCAGTTTTCTCAAGGTACCATATATTCATACTCCTTAAATTAATTACTATAAATTAATTACAAAACTACCAAGTTTTATACCATATATTAATATTCCCTTAATTAATTGCTATAATCTTTTGATTCTTTCCATTACATAACTTAGTTTTGCCCATGCTGGGTGCATGCATCTGACAAATTTAATAGCAAAATGTGGGACATAGGTACATGAGTAGTTTGTCATCCAGAAAGGAGAGGACAGATAGTATGTTTTAATAAGCAATTTTCGTATTTTAAAAATTTATGGTAAAATATGAGAAAAAAATTCATAAAAATGATAAATTGTGATAGTTTCCATTGACTAGTAGTGGTGGCTGTGATATTTTCCATTGACCAGTGGTAGTGGCTAACCGTAATCAGAAGCAAGTGTTGGTGTCTAATGGTGACCGGTAACTGATGGTGGTGGCTACCGATGATAAACAAATTAAAAAAAATACATATTAATAAAATTATAATAATGGTAACACCACTATTAGCTATCAACCAGTATAAATCGCTGAACCAAACAGGTCCTAAAGCCCTATTCCAACTAGTTTCGGTAGATATGTGTTCTAATCTTTTGGTTCTTTGAGTTCCAACAACTTAATAAATATTAGCTCCACAACGCCACCAGCCATCATACATGGTTTGCAACTAAACCAAATAGGCCATAAACTCCAAATAAGCCATAAGCTATAAGAAAGAAAATATAAGCTGAAAAGGAACTTTAGAATAATAGCTCAAATCTCACAAGATTTTTAATTTTTTCTGATTTATATGCAGACGTTTTCAGAGATTTCATGGACGAGAAGGGTCAAATCTTAGCTAGCTTAAAAGAGGATGCCAACGGAATTTTAAGTTTGTACGAAGCTTCCTATCTAGCCTTGGAAGGAGAATTGCTTTTGGACAAGGCAATAGCAGAAACAAGCATACTTCTAAAGAATATTCAGAGCAATGGATCAGAAGAATCTTACATTAAAGAAAGCATTAGACGTACTCTTGAGCTTCCGCTGCACCAGAGAGCGCTTATGCTGGACGCACGGTGGTATATAGAATTGTACAGTAAGAAAGAGGATGCAAATCACAAGTTACTTGAACTTGCAAAGTTGGATTTTAACATGAGACAATCAGTACTTCAAAGAGATCTGAAAGATATCTACAGGTACGAGGTTAAAAAAATTTGAGGAAAAATGTAATTGAGGATAAAATACCAAATAGGTCCACAAACTTTCTTAATAAATTCAATTACGTCCAATAGATTTTTCTCGGCCTACCCTTTTGAGATGACAATTTAACTCAAACCAATAGATGTTAAGAATGGGATAGGGTGGATATTAAAAACTATATCCGTATGGATATTGTTTGGATATTGTTTGGTAACGGATAATACATAATCTAAATTATTAAATATCATCAAAGTTCACATATTATAAATAAAGTATCAAATCATCATCCATTTACGTTTTCTATGCTTTTTAATTTCTATACTTTTCTATTTATTTGGTTCTTCTTTCAATATCTACTTTTCTTATTTTGCAATTTGGTTTATTATTAATATGCTCAACAATGTCTACTTTCTAATTTGAACTGTAGGATGAATCTGGTTAAATCAACCCAAAATTAAAAGTTCAATGTAAATTTTATCAAAAGCATTTATTGGGTCCAATTGAACTGATTGAGAAAGTTTAAGGACCAATTTGATAATGTATAATTAATTTTGAATAGTTTATATACTGGTAATTAAATTTGTTAATTTTGTGTCAATTAGGTGGTGGAACAATTTAGGAATAATAAATAAGTTGAAGTTCAGCAAAGATAGGCCAATGGAATGCTTTTTTGGGACGGTGGTGTTGGGAAATTATGCAAAATTTCCTATAAAACCAGATTAGTGAGAATGCTAAATAAAAGCGGAATAATAACACACACAAATTTGATAACGGAAGATTTTAGTGAGAATGCTAAATAAAAAGCGGGAATAATAACACACACAAATTTGATAACGGAGTGCGGGCCAATTCTACCTACGTCTCCGGAGCTGCTGCAATTCTTTTACTAACAGGAGAAAAAATTATACAAAGTGTTTTACAACACTTATAACCCACAACTCATTAAATTCACCTCAAGGAAAATTACTCTTCAATTTTCTCTCACCAAAGCTTTCTCTCTAAACCTAGCTAAATGGATTTCTCTTCAATGGAGTTGATATATAAAACACTTATGGAAGTGCTCTATTTATAGATGCCAGAATTTGGTGGTTGCCAACCATCGCCTCACTTCTCTTGTTGTGGCCCAACCATGCATACCGAAGTTGGAATGACAAAGTTTTGGTGTTGGCCAACCATGCATTAACGAATTCGACTAACCAATCTCCCACTTGAAGACTGATTTCAATCTGTCTTCACAATTTGGATCAATACAGCAGCTTTTTCGTTTTTTACTTTAGCAGGCCACTGAAGCTGAACACAACTTCAGCTTATCGGATAGTCACTTTATCCTGTTGTTTAACATATCTGCCGGATTCTTACTTCCTTGGATCTTCTCCAGTATTAACACATCATCTCTAATAAGAGATTCTGATGAAGTATAACGAAGGTCCAATAATGCTTGGTTCTGGAATAAAGCCTTGAATTCTTTTGCCAAGTGTATGCACTTTGACTATTCACTGTTGTAAAACATTCTTCTCCTGTTTGATCCCAACTCAGGTTAACCAAACTTTAAGCCATATCATCTCTTCTTACTAGCTTCAGTCATTGCTACATACTCAGCCTCTGTAGTGGATAAAGATGACGATCTTTCTGCACCTGTGACATCCAAAACTCAACAGCTGTTAGATCCGATAGTGAATATTAACCGTTAGTTTGCTTCTTCGGGTGATCGACTTCACCTCCAAAGTCTGCGTCACATAGCTTGTACTCTCAACTCTTCCCTTGATTGAAGTTAACAAAACAGCTTTATCTGTTGGTGCCTCGCAGATACCTTCAAATCCCACTTGACTGGCTTCCCAATGAGTTTTTTCCTGGGTTTGGACATAAACCTCGCTAACAAACTCCCACTGCATAGCCAATGTCTGTGCTCGTACAGACCATCGATACATCAAACTCCCAATAGCTGAGCATAAGGGACTTTAGCCATAAGTTTTCTTTCTCCGTCTGAAGGAGATTGACCTTGGATACGGGAAAGTGGACTTGCCAAGGCGATGGTGCTGACTGGCTTGCGTACCCATATTGAAATCTTTGCAAAACACGGTGATGATATTCTTTTCCTGAGATAATTGCAAAAATCCTCTTGGCCTATCTCTCGTGATTTCGCATTCCAAGGATTTCTTAGCTGGACCCACAGTCCTTCATATCAAACTCTTTTTGACAATTGCTGCTTCCAATCTTCTGATATCATCCATATTTGAACCTGTGCTAACATTATCATCAACATTTAAAGCCAGTAAAATGATTTTATAGGGGGCTGGACCTGGTATCTTTTGAAGAAGCAACATGGTCGGCGTGCACTTCTGGAAGCCTCATTGTGCATGAAACTGTTTGAACTTTTTGTACCACTGTCTTGAGCTGTTTTAGGTCCATACAAACTTTTCTTAATTTTTTGCACACCACTGTTCTTCTTTTTTTTATTTTCTGAAAAACCTTCTGGTTGTTGCATGTATATCTCTTCATCTAAGTCTCCGTGAAGAAATGCAGTCTTTACATCCAATTGTTCAAGATAAAGATCTTCAATGGCAACAATACTCAATACTGATCTGATAGTATTGAGCTTCACAACAGGAGAAAAAATGTCGGTGTAGTCAATTCCTTCCTTCTGTTGGAATCCTTTGACAACTAGTCGGGCTTTATATCTTTTGGAACCATCATGCTCCTCTTTCACCCGGTACACCCATTTGTTGTGAAGAGCCTTCTTCCCCACGGGTAACTCAACTAGTTCCCATGTCTGGTTTAAAACTCAACTAGTTCCCATGTCTGGTTGGAGATCAAAGATTGCATCTCATCTTTCATGGCAAGTTCCCACTTGCTAGCATCTCTAGTCTGACAAGCTTCGTCGTAGCATTCAGGCTCCCCTCCATCTGTCAACAACAAATAGTTCATATATCTCTTGTTAGGCACATGAGGCCGAGAGGACCTTCTTAATGAAGGACCTGGAGTAATAGATTGTGGTATGTCGGACTGTGGCATACTACTTTGTCCAACGGTTTCCTCTGGTTGAGGATTTGCTACTATTGGTTCCGTTACAGGACCATTTGAGACATCATCTGCATCTGCAAATACTGGCTCACTCTGCTCTGAGTTGCTAGCCTCCCTTTTATGCATGTCTTTGTACATCAAATTTTCATTAAAAATCACATCTCTGCTGCGGATCACCTTTTTGTTTTCGTCATCCTAAATGCGGTAGCCAAACTCATCCTCGCCATAGCCGACGAGGGTGCATTTCTTGGATTTGGGATCAAGTTTATTCCTGCCTTGATCACTAATATGCACATATGCTACACAACCGAAAACTTTTAGATGTGATAGTTTTACCTCTTTACCTCTTCTGGTATTTTGTGCTCCAATGGTTCTTCTGGGTATTTTTGTTGCATCCAATGGCTACCGATGCCGACCTCAGGTGATCAAGTAAGCTCTGCTGTTGACTCGCTCTGCCCAGAACCTGCCTTTTGCGAAGCCCTGATTGTACACATAAGACTTTCTGAGCCTCTTCTATCAACGTTCGATTCATACGCACTCAGCTACACCATATGTGTTGAGGCGTGCCCTGGCACGGTTCTCTCCATCTTGATTCCATGCTCATAGCAGAACTTTTTGAACCCCGGATTCTTCATATTCACCACCATTTGCTCGGCTTCTAAGCTTTCTTGATTTTCAGTCCTGGTTCTCATTTTAAACCATACTTTCCAAATTTTGAAGCCATCAAATACTTCTGACTTATAGTTTTAGAAAGTAAACCCAAAACTTTCAATATCATCAATAAAAGTCAACAAAGTAAGTGTTCCAACCACATGAATAGGACAGTTAGTTTGCGTCCCCACAAACATCGGAGTGCCTACAAGCCCTCTAAGTTTCTCCTTCTTTGGGTTCTTCTGTTTGCCTCTGCAAAGCTGACTCTTTTTCTGCCTTTCGAAAATAGCAAGTCTTCACACATGTCAATTTCGAATTGACTGAAGACCTGGTAGTTTTCCCTGTGAGTGATAGAATCTTCCATTTCTTTCATACTCATATGCGCCAAGCCTTTGCATGCCATAAATTGAGAGTTTCACTGTTTTTTTTTTTACTGCCAAACAACAATGCCGAATTAGGCCCTTGCTCCTCCTTTGTGCCTGTAAGAGCTACCACTACTTTACTTCCACGAGCAACCATCATTGCCAACCCCCTTGTAATCTCCACTTATCGCCTGTGGAAGGTTATTGTAGTAGTCGTTACTAGCCAACTGACCTACTGAGATTAAGCTTCTTTTTCAGGTCAGGAATATGTCTGACATCCTCAACTCCCATATAGACCCATTTCAACTATAATCTTCACTACTCCCTTTTACCAACAATCTATTACCATGCGTTGGTCATTACCAAGGTTATACTGTTTCCAAAGTTTCTGGGGACATTACCTATTCAAGCGAGTTCTTTTTGTTGAAGCCTTGCATGAAATTGATGCCACCGCGAAGTCTAAAACCCAAACTCCTGCTGCTTTCCAAAGAGCATATAAGTGCATCATCCTTCTCCTGAGGTGGGATGCAACATTTGCCTCTAACTTCCCCTACCTGGTGCCTTTAGGGCTGCATTCTTGCACTGATTTTGGTAGCGCGGGAGACACACTCCTAGTGACCAGTTTTTCCCAACAAATTCCAACATTCGATGGTCTTGTTTCTATTTGAAATTGCTAGGCATTCCTGGATTTTGCGACCTCCTTGTCCTCTTGACTTGCCCTCCGGCTAGTTCGATCTACCGCGTCCATTCCCTCTGTGAATTTTCTTCCTCTCGATTCTGTAATGCAAGCACTGAACAAGCTTGAAGAATTCACCTGACTCTCTCCGTCGGATCTCTTCATGCAGAACTAGCGTCCACAGAACATACATCAAATTTTCAACCTTCTTGCCTTCCGGACGAGCCCGACTCACAGCCTGTGACAGTAGCATTCCAACTTTCTGGTAGGGAAGACAAAAGTTATCCAATTGCCCTCGTACCTCTTCATCAAATTCAATTTCAACTGAACTCAATTGCGGGTTGCTCACTTGTATGGAGTTCATTGACGATGCTTGCGGCCACGATGCGTTTTCCGCTCATTCGTAGATTTGAATAACCGACTCATCAATGTGAAACCATTTAATTTGCCCGGCCCGATGGCTTTTCGTAACATATTGGAAAGAGCCGCCATAAGACCCCACCGTCGGTCTTTTTCTTTTGCCTTTTATGTTGAAGGCAACATTGCGGAGAGAGGGGTTAAACGAATAACCACCGACGAGTGCTTGTCATGTCTAGAAGATTCCAATCTCTTCCTTCATTGCCTCTGGCTTTATTCCGGAGAGAGGCTTTGGAAGCCTTTCTATACAGATTTAATCCTCTATTTTGCATTTTCCAAAAGCCAAAAATCTGCCACCATCGAATTTTTCAATTTTCACTTTCCTTCATCTGCAGCATTGCTCCCCACTCGAGTCTAAACTCCGCCTTGATTCTATTAGTACACGTGAATAGTAACCCCGTACACAGTAGAATAGTATTTATACGTAAATAGAATAGTATATACGTAAATAGTACTATACTGTGAATAGTAATCGTACAAGTGAATAGTACTATACGTGACATAGTGCTGCAGCTGAATAGGTCACAGCAATTTCCACCAACAGGTAACGACCCAGTACTGCTTCACCACCAACTTTTGAGATACTCTTTTACTAATTCACCACTAAGTTCGATTCTGCATACGACTTTCCGAGCAGACAACACCGATAGACTCGTACGTAATTTCTCCCGATCATCGTTGTCGATGGTATATTTATTTTTGAAATATATCCAACGAATTCAAAAGGCTACCGCTATCTAACCGGCTGGACCTGCGCAAACCTTCGGCTCTGCATTACCAGTTGTTGGGAAATTATGCAAAAATTCCGCATAAAACCAGTATTAGTGAGAATGCTAAATTAAAGCGGAATAATAACACACACCAAATGATAACGGATTCGGCATTCTGCCTACGTTCTTCTCGGGAGCTGCTGCATATACTTTTTTACTAACAGGAGAAAAATTTATTTACCAAAGTGTTTACAACACTTATAACCCACAACTCATTAGAATTCACTCAGCAAAATTTACTCTCAATTCTTCTCACAAAGCTTTTCTCTTCTGAACCTAGCTAATGGATTTTCTACTCCTCAATGCAGTTGCATTATAAAAACACTTTATGGAAGTGCTCTATTTATAGATGTCAGAATTTGGTGGGTTGGCCAAAACCATCGCCTTCCACTTTCTTTTGGTTTTGTTGCGCCATACCCATGCATACCGAAGTTGGAATGACAAAGTTCTTTTGGTTTTGTTGGCCAACCATTGGCATTAACTGAATTTACCGACTAACAGGTCGGGGGCGAATGGCTTCTGAGCCTCAATTCAGTTACCCTACCGTCATAGCGAAATAACAAAAGTTGCCTTGTTTCATATTGTTTATTGATAGATATGTACGATTATTTATGCCGTTACTCCTAAATTGAATTGCGAGCTATTTACCGATGCGGTTAGAGCGTTTGCTACTTTGCGGAACTAAGACTTTATTACACGAAGAAGAAGAAGATTTTTCATTTTGAGAATACAAAATTAAATTTGGTGGGCTTAAAAAAAAATTAAATTTGAAAAGTTTTGAGGATCATCGTATTATTCAAAACTGCATCATTCCGCCCTTTGATTGTAATAATGAATGTCTTTTCTGTCTATCAAGAAGTATATTAAATATTTTAAACTCATGACAATCATACTATTCTAAATTGTTTCTTATTCAATAAAAAATATAAATTAATTAATTATTGTTAACGTCTTCATGTGTGGATTTAAAATAATATGATTTAGTGAAAACTTTTTTCTCTTAAATTATTTTTATTTATTAAAACATTTATAATAGGAAGTTTTGTCTAACGTATCAATATACGATTGGTGATTATTTTTTGTTTTTGATCAGATGGGATGTGAAGCAGTGCAGAGATTCTTCCAGATTATAATGTAAAGATATGTTTTTCTTGCTTGTTCAACACCATTAATGGATGGCGTTTTGATGCTCTCAAGCGAACAAGGACAAGATGCTCATTCCTTACCTTCAAAAAGCCAGTTATTGCCCACATCATCTTCTTCTTCTTCTTACTTCTTCTTCTTCTTCTTCTTCTTCTTCCTTTTTTTATTTTTATTTTATATTGATTATTTTGTCTATAGCCCATCTTTGGCCGTATTCGAACAACAACGTAACTTTTCTCAAATTAATAAACGTTATTTTTTTCATAGTATTCGATAAGCATAACATTTTAACACTGACTTTTTAAAACATAATGTAACGCCGCCCTCTTTTAATAAAATGTAATCCATAACATTTATCTTTTAGCGTTAACTTTTCTCAAAATACTAAACGTTATTTTTTTATAGTAGCTTCGGCCGCGTAAACATAAGCATTAACGACTTTTAAAGCTAAGGTAACGTTTTATAAAATATTAATCCCATATAACACTTTATCTTTTAGGTTTTATGCAAAAATTATTCAAACATACTAACAATTCTTAGCTGCTACTAAAACAGTAAACCAACTTATAGGAAAAAAATAATTTGTTACCAAAAGACCCCTGATCAATAACATCTGCCCAAGCCCTCTATTGCCTTTTAAAAAATATAGTACTATTTAATCCTTGAGATTTAAAAAAAAACAAAATACTTATTTTTAGGTGTTGATTTAACCTTTAATTACTTGCGTAAAAGAATTCCAAATATGTTAATAAGAGTTTTAATTTTTCTTTGAGAGATTTAGTGGCTCGGATTTATGCAAAGCATTCTTACAAGCAAGCAAAGTGCGAGCTTCAACGAATCATATACCACCATTTGAAGAATACCTCGAAATGCCATGGCCGATCTGCTTCAGGAAATGTTTTACTAATCATACCTACCTTTTACTCTAGGTCAAAGGCTAGTTCCAAGGTGTCCACTTGAATGTTTTAACCGACTACCATACACCTGTTGAAATGGCCATCATTATTTTTCGTCTTTCAAATGATTCTGGGCCGACTTTTTTCGGGATATGTCTTAGTACTCATTTTAATTAATAATATAGATTTCAATTTAAATGATAAATCATTGATTTTTTAAATTTCAAAACTATACCACTTAAATTATATAATATTTAAAAAATTAGCTATTGAGTTCTCTGGGTGGGTTAATGAACTATTTGCCTGATTTGACACTAAACACCAGACAGCTTTATTTAGTCCCTACCATTTTGGTTCTTCATGTGGAATTAAAAAAATAATTGAGCTGCCTTAATTGCATAAGAAAGCATGAAAAAATACCCTCATGTAATTGCCAAAAATATATATAGTATGCCTTATATAAGAGAATTTGAAAAGATTATGAGGGAATTTATTTAGAGAATTGACTTCAAAATTTTTAGGAGGTTCTATGATACATGAGAGCATATTTTTTTTATTTTTCCCGCTTTTCAAGTGACGATTAAAATCAACATAAGCCGTACTAAGTTTAAAAATAATAGGAAACCCTATTAGCGTAAACTAAGTTTAAACTTTAGTATGCGAAATTATTATTTTACCTCTTGCCCTGCAATTCATTTATACATTACTAGGCTTGACAAGTTTTTGTTCAATCTTGAATTTGTATTTTTGTTAGCCGCCGAAATAGCTAGAGGCTTGAAACAGTAAACTCAATTTCATGTTTAATAAATCTCCTTC
>NW_023591566.1:0-35640 GCF_014843425.1 Jatropha curcas | reverse complement strand
CCACCACTGGTAAGGCTTCCTCTCTCAATAAGGAAGTGGGCACAAACCAAACTATCTAACAGGTGACACTACATCTGCTCCAATATCCTCTCCAAAAGACTGGAGCCAATACTCTGCGGGCAGAAGGGCCACATCATCCTTTCCTACCCGCATAAACTCAACAGCTCCATATTTCCTCAGTTTCTCAAATCAGGGGGACGAACTGGAACAGGGCTGTAGCAACTAGAACCTGGGGAACAGCTCCTGCTGGCTGTGCCTCAAAGCAGCAACTAAACTGTTTGAACAAATGTATCCTGGTTAGGCCCAGCAGGAACCTGCCAGCAGACTGCCCCCACCCTCGAGGCGTGCTCCGCATCAGAACCCACAAGCACCACTAGCGGCATCCTCCAACAGGAATACAACCACTAGGAGGGACATAAACTAATCCACCTCCTCATCTGACAGATGTTTGACACAGTCACTCAACTCCTACAGAAGACCAAAAAAGGTTCGCATCAAAAGAGAAGTTCCAAAACCAAATCAAATACTGGCATGTATTTAACTTTAAATTACTGATACCTCTCTCATTTCAAAAATAGATAAAATTTCCTATATATGGGCCATATAGCCGAGAACCGCGCGCCTAACCTAATGGCCTGATACACTAAAATGTAACAACTCGCCGCCCGAATCGCCGAAAAACCCAAACAGTTGATGCCACTTCGGTGCCGGAGGGCACCGCCTAACCACATATGAATCAAACAATCATATTAATGAACTTAGAAATGATTTAGTATTCACAATTTAGCAAAGTAATAGATTTTGTTTTTGAAAATGATTTGGGAGAAATCCTACAAGAAACTGCAAAGTTTCCCCAAAAAGAAGTTGCCAAAGTAACCATATGAATACAAAGCACTCCAATTCCAAACTCCAAACCCCACAAAAACTCCAATAACAAACACAATACCAACTTCTATCATTCATATCCCAATACATTTTAAATTCAATCAAATTCAATACATTCATTTAAACATATCCAAAACTTCTCAATGTTCTAACCATTTAATAAGTCCAAGTTTAAATCTCCGAAATATATAATACCAACAGACCAAAATAATTTTACAAAATAACATGCAAGTTATAATGAAATAAATACAGTCTCCAAAATGTAATACTATAACATGGCATACATTCTAGTTTAAAAAAAAAAGTCACTAAGTACTACCAATAATATCTCTCCGCAGCTCTGATGCTACTCATTCAGGTCTTAAAGCAGCAGCAGCAATCTCGCAAACCTGCGCGTGATAAAATCAATCGGCTGAGTAATAGAAACTCAGTGGTGCTCATAAAAAACACAAGAAACCAATGTTTGATGGACAACATACTTAAAAAAATCATTTATACTACATAAAAATCAATATATTGAACATGTATTACATATTTAACAACAACACTTCAATGCTTAAAAATCTTCATTTGATATCATAAATACGTTGTGGTCAAACTAAGAGCTTATTCTAACATAAGAGATCTCATTTAATTTCACTCCTTAAAACATATTGTATAAAGGGCTCACATAACACTTAGGCAGAAAAAGAAGCAGATAAGTTTCATTAGCTTATTCATAATGCTTAGGTCGCCAACCTTTCATAACATATAGAGCGCCCGCCCCTAAAACATAAAGACACCCCACGTGCCTAGCATAATATCATAGCTTCCTTATCAATATGGGCATTAAAATGCCGAGCAGGTGCTCATCATCCAATATAAAATCAAATCATGCATACAAATCCACACCAAGTATATTAGAGCCAAAACATTTCTCATAAAATTCATGTTCTTTAGTTCTTCCTCATAATAAAAACTAAATTTACTACTTAAGATAATTCATAAAAATTCTCATACTTAAACAAAATAATTAAACGATATGAAAAATCTCCAGCAATAAAAAGTAATATTGACCTTTTGCTGTGCTTTAAAAACAATAACTTGAGTATAGGTTCTCCGAAATAAATGATAATTAAGAGGTCACTTAGAAAGCTAAGACAAAATCCTACAATGTTATGAAGGAATCACAGCACCAGCATAATAGGAAGATAAACAAAACAAAAGCAGGATACACAGACTAACAGATGCTAGACCGTGATTCAGCAGACAAGTCCATTGTTTCATTGAATTCCTACTAAACACCAAACTCAATTAAACCAATCTAGAACGAGAAGAATTCCAAGACACAGGGCAACAACCTTTTATCAAAGAACGCAGAACCTAATAATTGTCATTATAGTGTGTCAAAAAAATGGGCACTAAAATCAAGTGATGCATGTGTGCCCGACACCACTAAACACGAGTCAGGTTGGGTGTTTCAGCCATAAGTTGACAAGTTATATCTATCCAAACTTGAACACAAAGAGATGGGTTGGAAAGCTAAGAGTATAGACCTAGCTACGAACTTTTAATGAAGGACTCAGACACAAATGGAAAATTAGAAAGGACTGAGAAAAAAATGGGTCCCTAAATCTCACTCAAAAATCTCGTTTTTCACCATTTCATTTACTATTACCATGAAGGAAGCAGAACCCACAAGATAACAAGGTAGAAAATGTCTACCACAACCAAAATACTGCATCAAACATCATCCAAGAGCATGTATATGGCAACCAAAATTGCAAGCAAATCATCCTTTCATACAAAATCTCAAAATACACCATAAAGCATAAAAGGCACAAAATCAAAATTTGAAGTAAGGTAACGTATGTTTTAAGAAACACTAAACCTTCAAAACAACGCTTAAAAATTTAATCAAAGCCTTCTCAACTTTGGTCTTGCCTTTATCCTTATTTACAGAAGCTCCACCCCTCCTTACATGGAAGAAACTCAAAATCAAACAAAGAAAATCAAAAAAAAAAGTATTGGAGCTTGATTAACATGTATATGCTAATAAACAACTATAAATCCAATAATCACTTATCATAAATTCACTTGCACTGAGACCCAAGTAGGAATCACCAATTCCTTGAAATTAGTCACAAAAAAATGACTTCTCTAGCTTCACTCTCTTAAGATTTAGTACTTAAATCAAGTTGGATGGGTGAATTTAAATGTGTTTATATAAGAAATTGAAGAAAAGGACGAAGAAGAAGAAGAAGAAGAAGACAGAAAGAAGGAGGAGGAGGAAGGAGGAGGAGGGAGGAAACGTGTAAAGGCATAAGAAGAAGGAACAAAATTTGGTGTCTCAACATATACTTCGATGGTTGCCCTTTAATAAAGCAACTAAGGGTATTTGGTCTTTTCTCCAAATTGGAGGGAGTGTTTTTGGTCTTTCTTCAAACATATTCTCCCAATTCAATTCCTTCAAAATATTATTTATCTCCACAAAACTCTCTAAATTTATCTCCATAAAATAATTCCAATTTCCTCCATAAAAATAATTGCTCAAATTTTTCCTTACTGTAAAAGTAAAACACCATAATTCACTAAATTACTAATTATCAATTCTCCAAACATATTCCTTAACTTATCTGTTCTAAACCAATAAACCATGCCATACATGCTCCCGAAAATGGTTAAATAAAATATAAAACATAAATAATAATTTTTTCCCGGACCAAAAAATAATACTAACCTTTCCGGACCGGCTGGTACTATTCACAGCCGGTAAAAAACTACTAATTGAACAGAAAACGGGGGCGCGTTACAAAATATTGTCAGTGGATATAATCCGACTTGGGACAAAGCAGGTTGAGAGATATCAGATTACTTCAGGCAAATCAATTTTTAAGTACTATTACCGGCATAATTTTTTGCACAAAATTCGATCCACCATGTTACAATAAACAAACTTAAACTTCTACTTCTTTGGGTAACAAAATTTTTTTCAATTTGGAAGCCATGTTTAGATGCCTTAGATGATGGACATTGATATACAACACATTATATGATGTCAACCAAAAATGTGACACTACAAATTAAAAATTAAAAGTTTTTGTCCAATATTACTATCTAGGAAGTTTGAATCAATTATCATGGAAGTTTTTTTCTATTAGTCCCAATCTTAATTTAGGAATTAGAATCCTATTGTGAAAGTACTTTATTTTCTATCAATACCGTCCACACTCATGTCTTACTTTCTCTAGAGAAAAATCACTACAACATTATTTATTTTAATTAAATAAATTACCACTAAACTTGTAGACGGTTAATCTTTGCCCTGGCAACACCAGACTACAGTGATGATGGTCCTTTTTATGACAAATAGAATCTTTAGATATCTATGAACTTGATCTCAACTAATGATCCAAGTTTAAAAATGTGACAATGTGGGGCCATTTCACATTTTCGGACTTTAGGAGATTCAGCATTGAAACAGACGCCTGGGAAGCAATCTCGAGTAATGCGGTTCCAAGTCGCATTTTCTCATGTGCATGCCGCCTAAGATCGTTTGTGAAAAAATTGGTCGCGACCCATTTTAGGGCTCATCGTGGCCTCACATAGGCTCCAAAGACTAAGGCCAACCTAATCAACCTTTTGCCCATTAACTAAGACAGGGTTTAGGCCATTTAGGGAGGAATTTTGATTAACTAACAAAACTCTTGAAATCGATTCTCAAACCGCTTAAATTAGAACATACAAGTTTTAATATATTGATTAAAAGAGTCATCATTTTCCCGAACAAATACTCCAATAAGAGTTTTTGTAAATCAATCTACAAATATTAGAATCTCGGATCATTGATTCAAGGAGCAAGGAACTTGGGGTGTTCTGAAACATCTATAAAATCTTGGAAATTTTTCTTACAATTCACGTAACTTCCTGGGAGTCCTTAATCTTTTTTTCCTTCTTTTTAAAGCTTCTTTGGTTGGTAAAATCAACTGTGCCTTCTAACTTGATTGTGAGGGAAATCCGTGATCAATGCATCAAAAAACCGTGCTAATTGTGTAAGCAGTGGTGCACACCACTACATGCCGACAATAGCTCAACCAATCATTTCTAGGCTCTGGTCTGGGAAAGTCCCTGCAATGCCACATGACACTTATGGCGCATCGCCACTAACGTGTGGTGCAAGGGACTCAATCTAAGGGACCTAGAAGCAAAACAGAAATAAGAAATCTTAAATCCTAATCCCGGGGGGTGAATTGAAGTCCTGACATGAGTTATTCAGCTTTCTATGGTGTTTTGGGATTCGTATATCCCTTTAACAAACCATAGATAAATCAAGGAAATGGATTATGATAGTCATATTTGTCCATCATGTATGAATGAACATTAAATTCCTGTCAAATCTTGAAATAATCTTTAATTAATGTTTTTACTTTAACTGCTCTTACATTTAATGGCCTTTAACTTTCCAGTTATTTAAGATTCAAACACGTTTACATTTATGCTTTCCATTATTGTTATTACTAACTGTTAAGGCTCTCTAGAATTGAACGTATAGTAAATTTGTGGAAATCACCCATTTGGGGATAAATTTGGAGTATATATAACTGATTATAGGAAATAATCGTATTAGGTAAGGATTTATGACCCATATATTGATAGTTAGAGTTTAATTTATGGAGTTTAATTTATTTGTAAATATTTTACTATTGTAATGTAACACGTGACCCTATCTAAACTTGAATTAATTCCTTATTCATTCTAACATCTAATTGCAATTATGTTATTGTTTAGTTATATTGATTAACTATTGTGAATCGGTATTTTTGTAATTGCCTTGAATTAATTCCACTAATGCTTGTTTTATCTTTTATTTATCCGCATTTGATTTAATGGAATTTATTGTCGAAAAGATGTTAATTATCAACTCTAATTACCCTGTGGCTCGAAGTTTGGTAAACTTTATTTATCACTAAAAAATTGGAGAAATATTGAAGCAATTTGGCACTCTCGTTGTTCTATTAATGGGTAGAATCGGGTAAATATTGGTTTGTATATCCTGATACTTGATCTCACACACGTTTCTTAGTTGGTTTCGTATACAATCAGAGGTCTTTCAGTGGTTTTAATGTTTTGACTTGCGATTAATCTCTAACTTGTCCTATGTATATCTCCTCCTAATAGTCGCTTGAGATAGAAACATGCATCTAACAAATCATCGATTGATCTGTCATCTTACTGGATATACAAATTAGGAGTTCACACATTCAAATCAATAAAGACGCGGAACATTTGTCGAAGGTACAAACTTATGGACCAGGAATGGTACCGTAAGGAACAAGCTCCGGTCTACTAAACTCGAGTGCAACAAGAGGTCTTCTTCGAGCGCGCCTACTAACACCCTTCCCCTATGAGTCGTACCCCAACAAAACACAATCCATTACGCTATAAATAGAGCTGCAAAATAAGGCTAATAAAGGGTCACTGATTTAATAAGGCGATATTGAGGACCGATTCAGCCAAAAGCACAAGAAGAAGCGAGTGATTTTGAGGAGAGATCATATCTATATAAGAGTTGATCACAAAAGCGCACATTTATGGCGCGAGTACACCGACTTCCCCAATCACGCCCCAACGCCTTACAAAAGAGTCAAACTCCCTTTGAACCCAACCATGTAGTGTAAGAGCGTTTTCTAGTATCTGAGATTCATGTATATCGCGCATTCTGAAGGAGTATAAGAAGATCGTGCAGTTTCTCACAGGTACAAAAGAGAAGATATATTCCAGATTAGTCTATAGATATAATAACGATAAACATCCAAATTGGGAGCCCTGAATCTAATTTATTCCCAATCTCGTGTCACAAAACAGACACATTTCGTCAACAAGTGTATGTTTTCGTTGAACTTCACTAGAGAAACACTCACGAGCAAAGCACAATGTATTCTACTAACCAAAACTTTCATAGTAAAAACTAAATGGAAGAATGGATCAATTCTTTAGAAATTTTACAAATTAAAAAAGATTTATTTAAATTTCACTAATAAAACAATATTAGGGGAACCTAGAAGTGACTAACAGGTAAAAAGCCGATCTTGACCGAGAGAGACTAAAGCATATTAGTTCAAAGGGCCCAAATGAATGCCATGAATCCTCCCAGAAACATATATCTCTGCAATTGCTAACATCAAAAGAACGCCTGGGCTTTAGCAAATTTATACTTGCAGAAAAATGCTTTCCATATATGAGAGCAGAGAAGACGCCAGGTCGTAGAGATCCAAAGCATCATACAAGATTTGTAAGATATTGTCTCTAAAGGGAAACCATATCAAAACTGGACTACACTAATAATAATAAGATCTCTATGGCCGCATAAAGGCACTTTAATGACTCGTATGATTAAAAATCTTTGAATTACATTGGATCGCACAACAGATGTGAACAAGGAATGGATCAATCTTAGCATGTCTTATTTTGAGGGTAGCGTTTATACTCTTCGGCACTTAGTCCTGTACTCAGGAAGATATATGATATCTGGTAGTACTTTCATACCTAAATCACTACAATTGAGGATAAACTTGCTTATTATCATATCAGCACTTTCCAAAAGATAAATTAAACATATCAAGTATATTTGGTGGTAATTATTTAGATAAAAGATCACAAAATATTTTGAGTTGCATAAAGGATAATTAATAGTTAACGATACGAACTATTATGAACCTCTTATGTATACTCTTTTGTAGAAAATATATAGAGAAATATTAATATTAAATCGGACATCTAGAATCATAAAGAAACAAGATAAAACGAAGTATACCAGAACTCAATTATGCAAATTCAATTCGTCTTGGCTAAAACTAGCGGATACTAATTAGTAAACCATAATAAAGTAGAAGTAAGGGAATATATACAAGGTAATGATACACAATCCTTACAAAAAATTGGAAATAAGTGATAAAAAAAGAGAAGGATATATGGAATAAGTAGAGAAAAAAAGTATTGTAAACATTATATATAATATTAGCGAGTAAATATATAGATCTGAGAGGTTAATTAAATAAAAATTTATATAATTTTATAAGTGTTAAATTATTAAAACGACTAAAAAACGACTGTTTAAGAGAGATATACACAGCGGACTAATATGAGCGAGTCCCAGTCTATAACTGAGAGAGCACAACAACAATCTAACAAAAGGTCGTACGGCGCTAGACTATAATCAAATGTTAGCGTCGGCGCGATTAAGGACGGTTGCAAAACAACACACCCCGAAGAGCAATGCAGACTTACAGGTCTATAATACTATTAAGTATCTTGTACATATATAATTAAAAATGTAAAGATAGAAAAATTATTGCTTGGAGAAGTACGCTCAAAATTGTAGTAAATGTTCCTGAACTAAATTTTTTTAAATCACGCTAAATATATGTCACAAATCTCAATTTCTTTAAAATATTTTTCTCAAGTCTTACACAATTATCACAGTAGCAGTAAAGAGCAATAAATACTAAAAAACTAAAGGAATGAAAAACTGCAAGGGAGCTATGAATACAGTCATAATATAGCTTAATAGTCTCATAATATAGACAAGGCAAAACTGATTATACAATTTCCAAAATCCAAACCTAAAACATAAAAAAATTAATCATAACTGAGAGTAGATCTTATAAGGCCTTGAAAGAGGATTTACTACGAATTTTCCGTTCTCAGTTCTTCATCAGTAGCAACACCCTGAGAGAAATTCAACAACTTATGCTCTTATACACTGTGAGACCACTTAACACACCTTACTAGGAGGCACACAGCATCACATAGCATCGATACATACACTCAGTCCGCAATAACAAAATACAAGTTCCTAAATACTCAACTATTTAGAACATAAATAGATCTATCAATACAGACCACCACTAAATCACCATACTCGAGAGGTTCATCCTTCAGTCAAAGTCGGCTTCTTTGACGAACACTCAACATTCATAATTGTTGTGCTCCATAACAGTGGGGAATAGAACCCCAGACTCTGCGATATAAGAAACGTTTTCGAGCGAGTGGAATATAAAAATAAACTGGCATGGTACTTGGTATATCATGCAAAAACTAATTTAATATTGAGTTTATGAATCTCTAAACTTATCAAACATGCCTCAAGGATCAAAACTCTGGGTTATATTTATAATACTCCATATTCTGTGCCGTAAAAATTTAATTTGGAAGCGAGTATTAAGTGCATCAGGATAACACAGTCATCCCACGTTAATACTCGAGTAAGAAACCAAGTTCGATTTCTAAATTACTAACCTTATTAAAAGCACACATTTCTCTTTCGATTACCTAGAGAATCTTGTCACACGGATTAGACAAACAGTTAACCATTTTTATTATACAGAGATGTGAATTATTGAATGTTAAATAGGCGCAATGAACTAGTATAGTGACTAAAATTCCAGTTGTATGGATATTTGAAGCTAACTCAATTTCTGTAGAGATATATAAACCGGTCCTCCGCATTCCGAACAACACATAAAAGGTAGCACCTCGAACACTTCCACATATCATAACAGTTGTATTGAGGTGCAAACTAAGCACCGATCAATAATCATTTTAAAAATTTGGGCAATGGCATACTTCAGTTAGTGGTGGTAAGTTGTCCCTGATATTATAACAAACTATACACGAGACAATATTTGTCGCTAAGTATAATTCTAATGAGAGCAGATAGAGGTTAAATTAGAAAGCGGAATAAAGGAGCAGCAATCCTATTACGTTGTAATATAAATATTATAGCTACTATCAATATACCAAACCTGAAGTCATGGAATTAATTGAAATATGGTGAGATATTTATTTTCTATTGAGAGAAAATTACTCACTAGTAGAACACAGTGTTTTTACAAAAATAAAAAAATAAAATAAGAGAATATATGAGTTAGAGTAAAAAGTAATGAAAAATAAAAAAAGGATGGAAGAAATTAAAATGGAAAATGCGACATGCAAACATAACATGTTACAATCTATCAGCAGACTTCTAAATAGGCAAGTCCGCTTGTCTAAACAGTGCAAACAGGCACACCACCTTAGCAGGAAACATGGTCCTCTGCCAGACAAATAAAAACTAATTGGTTTCTCACATAATCGGAACAAAAGCAGCACACCCATACGCACAATCACCGCTGATTCATTAGTAGAAACAAATGAGAGGGCATTATTAGAGACTAAGATCTACAGTTTAAAGACATCCAAAAAAAGCTAGCAACCCACCCAAGAAAATAGGCTACCCAGGTATTAGGGTTGCCCGTGGAGGTTAAAAAATAAAAAAAAAAGAAAAGAAAGATACATAAAAACTTGAACTTGATCAGCACAGCAGCAAAGAAAAGAGCAGAAGCCAAGAAAAAAGAGTAGACATAAAAACACATATGAACCCTTCTATAAGTATAGCTATACCACAAGGAAAACCGAAATCACAAAACAACAAAACGGTTGTCAACTGGCCGGGAAATTTCTATCTTGTCTTAAAGGCCTCAATTCATTTCTTTCTTTGCCATTATATTAAAAATTAAATCAAGGCACGCAGATGTCTTTCTTTATTGAGAGTTTTTCATATGTTTTATATACACGCGATTCTATAAAATATCTTTAGCTGATGGTCTCGCTAAACTGCTTTGTAATACATAGTAATTGAGTTCCCAATTATATAGTAAAGATAATTATTAAACTTTAAAACTACATCGAATTCAACTAAAACATTGTCCTTTTAAAATTAATTTAATTCAACTACAATACTATCTTTTTATTTTTTGAACCTAAAGTCTAGATATATATATGTTTGAAAGAACAATGTTATTGTATACTTAACCTCAAAGGCAAGTTACAATTTATGTGAATAGAGGTTAGTTTCTTATTTTTTATTATTTTTTTTTTTCAATTTTCAACATTTAATCATTTCAACTTTCAATAGGGGATCTCTTCTTAGGCTGAGAATAAGTAACTTTGTTTTCATCTTAGGCTGCTGTAAGTACTCTTGTTTCATCACTTAGAGGCTGTTTAAGTACTCTTGTTCTCATTTTAAATGTAATCTGCTTTTGGTATGGTTTAGTTCTAACAGAGATAATTCAAATAGTTGTGATAATAGGTCATTGTGGAATCTTAGACAATAGGTAAGTTTTGATTTATACATTAAATATTCCTAGCAATATCAAACCTTCCAATTAGATTTTAAAATGAAACTAAAACAAAATTAAAAACTTTTTTCAAAGCTAGTAATAAATAAAAAATAATCAGCAATTTATAAATACCTGCCACAGTGAAAACGCGGTACTGACGACTAAGTGAAATAGATGAGACTTGAGAAATTAACGAAAGGAGAGTATTATAGGGTTAGATCGATAGTTTTGATCAATAAGATGTTATAGGTAGATACAAAGTTTTTGATAAGATAGAAAATTAAATTTGAAAAACGTTGATTTATTATTATAAAATATTAATTTTAAGATTTAAAAATACGAAACCAAATTCAATTTTCAAGGAGCAGTGAATTACACAATTATAACTCTCCTTTATTTGATTCAGTTGTAAAACAGTGCCACAAATTTCAACTTGAGTTTACAACATTTTTCTTTTTTATCTGTTAAATTTGCACTACGTGTTAAGAACCCCGCGTGATGCAACTAAGCAATATTTAAATTATGAAAATAATTTTTTATAAACATCATTCAAAAATAGTAAAATTATATAATAAAATGAGAAATTTTATCTCCTTGAGAAATATGCGAAAAGTTATAATGTTAAAGATATTTCTTTTAAACTATCACGGCGGAAAACTTTTCAAGTAAGGTATGCAATAGCAAAAGTCATGCATACTAATATATTGAAAATAAGAAATTGAGTTTTTTTTTTTTATGTTTATAAATTTATATAAATAATTGTTTATTATATTTAAAATATTAATATATTACTTATTCAGTTAGTGTGTCCTAAGTGTGTGAATGGTCTTACTTGTTTTTAAAAAATTATCGTATATTTTGTAGCGTTTCCGTATCTTGTGGTCCGTGTCTGTTTAACCTAACTTTTGATAAATATAAAGATTACTCCATAACACTAAAGCTAATCAACCAAAGTTCTTTTTATTACCAATTAAAAAAATGAAGTTTTTTTATTTAAACTTTATTTTTGTTCAATTCAATAAGAAATAATTTTAGTATATGTTATATATTTATTAATAAATGATATTTATTTATTTGAAATATTATTGCATAACTGTGTAGTATAGTGTGTCTTAAATAATGGATGTTCTACCCTTGTTTTAAAAATTGTTATTATCTAATATATTCATATCTCAATGTCCGTATTCGTACAATTTAGAACTCTGGTATATGAGACTAATCCATGCATCAAAGCTAATCAACCAAGATTTTTTATACCAATAAAAATAGTGTTTTTGTATTTTTTTTATGTCATTGAAATAAGAAATTATGTATTTTTTTTTGCATTTAAATGTTTATGATTTTATTATAAATGAATTATTTATTTATTTGAAATATTAATATATTACCTTATTTAGTGTACTATGTCCTAAAGTGTGTGGATGTTGTTTACCTTTTTAAAAAATTATCGTATCCGGTAAAATGTCATGGTTATCTCAATATCTCATTTCTATGGCAATCTAGCTTCTGGTATAATGAATACTACTCTGGTGCACCAAGCTAATCAAGCCAAGATTTTTTTTTATTACCATAAAAAAATTGAAGTGTTTTTTTAAATTTATGTATTTGTAAATAGAATAAGAAAATTAAATTTTTTTTTTATCTATGTTATATATATTGTGATAAATGATTATTTATTTAATCTGAAATATCTAATGTATTACATTTTAGTGTAATGTATCCAAGTATATGGATGTCCACTTTTTAAAAAAAATTATCGTATCCCGTACGTCTAATATCTTGTGTCTTGTTCTGTGCAACCCTAGCTTCTGGTATAATAAGAACTACTCTATACAGTCAAGCTAATCAGACCAAGGTTTTTTTTTATTACCAATAAAAAATGAAAGTCTTTTTTTAAAAAAAAATCATTTTTGTGTCATGAAATAAAGAAAATTAATTTTATTATTTTATGTTTATAATTTATTATAAAGATTATTTTATTTATGTTGAAAATTAATGTGGTTACTTATTTAAGTGTAATGTGTCCTACAGTATAATGGATGTCCTGCCTTTTTTAAAAATTATTGATATCTGTATGTTCCTCGTAGTCTTTGTGTCCCGTTTCGTGCAAACTAAGTCATGGTAATATAAGCACTACTCCATATATCAAGCTATCAACCAACTGTTATTTTTAAGTCTACCAATAAAAAATGAAGTGTTTTTTAAAAAAACTTAATATAATTTGATATCTGATAGTCCGATAGACACCAAATTTACAGTTATTATCATTGGGTCTTAATTATTTGGTTATTAATCCTATTAATTAAGGTGGCTATTTATCGGAGTGAGGTTATAAGAGTTCAAATTGATTTTATGTTTACGATTTATTATAAATGATTGTTTATTTATTTGAAATATTAATGTATTATTTATTTAGTGTACTGTGTCCTAAGCGTGTAAATATTTTACTTTTTTAAAAATTATCATATCCCATACATTCCAATTTATATTTTTTTTTAAATTGTTTATATATTGTTATTTAATAGTGATATATCATTTATTCATAATTTTTTAAGCGTGTAGATTATTTATTTATTGTTTTGTAAAAAGAAATAAATTATATTAATATATTAAATTGAAATACCCGAATTTTTATTTTCGAAACTTTTGAATTTTTATTAACTCAAAAATCGCAAATTTTGGCCACGTGGGCTGCAAATGTAACACAGTTTCAATTTGAGCCCAAAATTTTCGAATTAGACCTAAGCCCAAAAACTGATTATCCGGAATGTTCGATCGAAGAACCACTAAATATTTTGATGAAATAAAATAGAACACTAATTGTTAATCGATTATAAATGTATGTATATGTATGCAACTATTATATAAATTAATTATCCTAAAATCAAATATCATAACTGTTCATATTTTATTAATATTGAGTAAATGGAGAAAATATTATGGAACCGAACTAAAGAGTAAATGGAGAAAATATTATGGAACCGAACTAAATAATTAAAATAAAATGAACCGGGCCTGAAAATCAATTTGATTTTTGAAAACCGCACGAAAAATTCTGAAAACCGAATGAAAAACTCGAAAATGGAACAAAATGAGATCAAATCGCTAAATCGGACCAAACCGGCTCGAATCGAACCGGAATGGCCCAGCCCACTTTCCTTCCCTTCTTTTCTTTTTCTTTCTTTTCTCTCCCTCCTTTCTCTCCTTCTTCTTCCTCGCGCGACAGCTCCCTCTCCCTTTGCTCTCTACGATCTCCGGCCACCGATCACAGTCTCCAGCGATCGGACCTTCTTTCTTCATCTTCTCGATGAGAGGAGTTAGTTGGTGGCGTTGTTTTGCAGAAAAGAGGCCAAAATCGCGAAGAACGCGACTGGGGCTGAGTGTCGCGCGGTACTGGCGATCAACGCCGTTTGCGATGGCTGCAACTTGAAGAAGCAGCGTCGATCGTCTCACCTCCTCCATGTGAGCCTCTTGCCGCCGTTGAATCAAGCGTCTGATGGAAAATGGTGAAACCACCATTAATGGCACCAAGCTGCTGTCGAACCCGATCCGGCCAATCAAGAACCGATCTCACTAAATTAACACTAGAAATGGAATCCTTGGTGAATTTTGAGTCGAATGGTGTGATTGTTGCAAAATTCTGGGCAAGCATGATTTTTCGGCCAATGTGCACAGCGGCGGTCCGGCGAGACTCCGGCGAAACTCCGGCAAGGACTCGAGAGGCAGAATGATCCCCGCGCGGATCACGGAAATCAAATCCGAATTTCCATCGGTACATTGTAAGGCTTAGTTGTCCATTTTTCGGTATAAAATTTACAACTTGACTTAATTAATTAATTGGATATAAGATTAATTTAATTAATTGGATATAAGATTAATTGAATTATTAAAATTGGAGATTTATGAAATTAAATTGCAATTTTTGAATAAATCCCGAATTAATTAATTAATTAACGAATTAATCGAGTAATTAAGTGAATTATATTGAATATTATTAAAAGTAACTACAGTATTGATATTGAAATATGAATTTTAACTAATAATTAAATATGTTAATTTTCGGGATTTTAGGAAGTATAAATAGGAAAAATTATTAAATAATTAATGATATTACGAAAATTAAAAATTTATTGGTGATAGAATTTTCAAGTGCCTACGTATGATGGATGACTAATAAGTGATAATTATGGTGGACGGGATCGGTTAATGTAAATTGCCCGATGGATGGGCTGTGTGTTGATATGTGATAGATGTAAAAATTTGGCTAGTCCAGTTTATAGAGGAAATGCTGCCGAATTTTCAGTAAAGCATTAAATGGAGAATTAAATTAATCATATTCTTAATAAATAGTGACGACTAAAATTTTAGGTATTAAGAAATATTATACAATATTATAATTATCATTATACAATATTCCTCATCGAATAACTAGAGATTTTATTTGAGTTTATTCTAGAGGTCATCTAAATTAGCAATGAGTTATCTAAATGAGAAAACCAGATATATATGCATATTAACAAAGTGAATTAAATGACCGGTAACCAATAAAATAAACGCAATGTGAGATATAGTTTTTGAATTTAAAATTCTTAATTTAGAATTTTCTTGTTTATTTTTAAAGGTTTATAAATACCAAATCCGAGGACAAGAGCTGGACAGATGTGCTAAAAAGGCGTCCTTTTTAAAAGGACAATGAAAGAATGTGAGAAGTTGTTAGATAACCCTAATATCATCGGCGCCTGTCTATTTCATGCATTCACGGCTAAATTGATATTCATTGATTTTGTTGAATTGCCATATTATGATGCACTATTTGTTGATATTAAAAATTATTTGATTACTCGTGCTATGAACATACTATGCCTTGTTTGTGTGGAATTGGGATTAAGTGGACCACCATGGGTTTGTGAGGACGGTCTATGTGATATGGATCCTGAATATGATATGATATGGAATTTGACCGTTAGCCGGGTAAATGGGAGATCGGCGCCGCTGTGTGCACTGATGATATGGATTATATGGAAAACCACGTGATGACCTCTTGTTGTTGCGCACCTAATAATCTAGATTTGATTGTAGTCCGCAAGGTGGCCTCCTGTTGTGAACACTTGATGATCTAGATTGGATGGAGATCACCGGGTTGCCTCCTGTCGGTATATTAAAAAAAAAAAAAAAAAAAAAAAAAAGAGAGAATGGAAAAACATTGAGAGGACTGGTCAGTGAGGATTAAGGCCAGTTGGCCGTTATGGGGGTCGACTTCCTGTGCACATGTATGCAGAGGGCGAGCCATGTGGTGAGGACGGCTTCGTTGGGGTTCTAGTGGTCACTATGACTAATTCCACGTGATATGATTATATGAGGTGATGAAAAATGTGATTGCTGTTTGTATTGCCATTTAGTTTGAGTATCGATGACCAACTGCAGTATGTTCATAAAAATTAAACTCGGGACGACCAAGGTAAAAATATTTTTTAGGCATCTGTGTGAATTTTTTGTGGTGGGGTGAGAGGGTTTTTTACCTACTCACTTGAGTTTGACGTACCTGCCTACCTCTATTTTTTTTTTCAGGTAATAGAAGAAAGAAGAGTCTATGGAATTGAACAATAATTATCAAGAGCTGTTAGTGATGAAATAATGAAGTAAATGTAAAGGTAGAGTTCCGCAATTGTATTCCAGGTTGGGTTGTAAAATGAATAATAAAAGTCCATATCTAAATATATGAACCGTATTTTGGATACATATGTGAAATAAATAAGTAAATGGGCCTGAATCCATAATTATGAACAAAATGTGAGATTTAAATAAGTTAGGCTTACTACGGGCTTCGGGGGCCTTAAGTCCACCCAGGCCCTAGTGCCGGTCCGGCCCACGGAAATGGGTCGTGACATAAATGCTAGAGATAATATTTTTTTATAGATATTATCTTCATAAATGGATTATCTGTAAATAAAACAATTGATCTTCTTACAATTCTTACAATTATGTTAAATTAAATTAGAATTCTAACATCTGTCATTCTATAATCCAAAATACTTCCGAGTGGTAAATTGTGTTAGAATTTCAACATTCGTCATTCTATAATTCAAAATAATGCTAAGTGGAAAATTATACTACTTACATTTAGCTTTCATATAAGGCAAATTACTCTGCTTTTATATAGATATGTAGATTACAAACGCAGCTGCATTAAATTTGATAGAATATATTGGGTTCTTATATATATGGGTTCTATATATATATATGGAAGTATATATATTATTATATATTAAAACTAGAGTCTTAAATTTGAATTTATATCTCTTTTCTTAGTTCTTCTTTTTCGGTAACAGTAATATAATTATTCAAAAAATTAAAAATATACCAAGACTTCCTTTTATAATTATACTAACCAAAATTATATTCGTTTGAATTATTTGTTCCATATAAATAGCATGAAAATCAATACTTTTTCTCGCAAAATTTCTACATCATTAAGACTTTTTCTTGTAGGTGTTTAATTTAAAATTAAGTAATCTTATTAATTTAACCTATAATAATTATAGGTATAATTTTTTATAAACTAATAGGACTTTAGATGAATTTGGTGTGATAAAATTTTTAATAGTAAAAACTTTGCTTAAATATTTGATATAATAGAATTATATATCTATATTTTCAAATTTATTAATTTTGAAAAATATAAAATAAACAATTTAAATTGAGGATTTTTAAATTATGTTTTTAAAACTCTTATTTTTAATTGTTATCTAATTATATTTAATACAATTTGAATGTTTATTTTTAATTTTTATGTATAAAAATATATATATAAACTAGAGTCTAGAATTTATATCCTTTTCTTAGTTCTCTTTTTTTCGGTAACAGTAAATATAATTATCAAAATTAAAATATACCAAGACTTCCTTTTATAATTATCTACCAAATTATGTATTCGTTAATTATTGTTCCATATAAATACATAAAATCAATACTTTTCTCCAAATTTCTACATCATTAGACTTTTCTTTGATTTTTAATTAAAATTTAAGTACTATTAATTTAACCTATAATAATTATAGGTATAATTTTAATAAAATCTAATAGGACTTTAGATGAATTTGGTGTATAATTTATAGTAAAACTTTGCTAATATTTGATATAAAAATTATATATCTATATTTTCAAATTTTATTAATTTGAAAAAATAAAATAAACAATTAAATTGAGGATTTTTAATTATGTGTTTTAAAACTCTTATTTTTAATTTTACTAATATATTTTATACATTGAATGTTTATTTTAATTTTTATGTATAAAAAATATAAAATTATTCATATATACTTATCATTCTTTTTTTTTTATATATATAATGGAAAAATAATTATTTAATTTTAGAAATTATAAAACTTTATTTATCACTTAGAAATTTCAATTTATTTCTTAAATTTTTATCTTCATTAAACATAATTTAATTAAAAAAAAAATTTAATGATGGATCCATATGTAAGAATAGTTCATTGATTCTTTAAAGACAAGGTTTTATAGACACCATTTTTTTTTTTCTAGTTTTTTATTTAATCGATTTCCATTCTATGTCTAATTTTTATAGTTACTCCTTTCCATATCTTTTTTTTTATTATTTTCTAAGATTTAACTATTTGAGTGATTTTAAAAAAAAATCCTCTCCAATTCTTAACTTTATAAATTGGAGAAAATAAATGTATAATACAATTTATGTAGTTTATTGCTTAGAACAAGTTATGTAACTATGAATGTTATTTATTTAATTAGTTATTTTAGTTTAACTGTCATTGTCAAATTATTCATCCTAAAAATGTTAAATTATTCATTATAATTTAAAATTTTTAATTATCAATAAATTAAATTATTTTTTAATTAATTTTTTAAAATTAAAGATAATTTACTGCAGTATCACGTGAGTCTATCCACTTGTAGATATCAACGTTGGAATCATCATTGAGATCCATATCTGATTTATAAATTCAAATGCTTAGTACCAAAATAAAATCTAAGTTGTCAAATTGTAAACAAACTGAACATAAGCTTGAGTACCAAACGTATCAAATTCCCAACCACATACAAAACAAATGCCCAGATAATAAAATTTCAAGTGAATCATCCAAAATTCTTTCATATATGTTTCAACATTTAACTGCACTCTAATTTATTAGATTCTATTATTTCATTTTTTTTTCTTAAAAATTTTTGACATGTGAACGACTAATTAAGCCAGGATACCATATTACAACTATAACATTGATCAAATACATGTTAAGTATGTTAACTATTTTAACAACTAACTAATTAACTAACTAATTAATGATATTACCTTATATGATAAAACTTCAACAACCTTTAACAAAACAAGTAATCAAGGAAGTACAAAGAATCAGTTAATCCATAATTTTGGATATTCAAGTTTCCTCATTAAATTTCTGGGGGAAAAAAAAGGCGTAACAACTATATTCATAATTTCAGAATAATTCTAGCAAAAGAAAGAAAATAACTAATTAAAATGCAATAGATGAAAGGAAAAGCATGAAAAGCTATTTGACTTTAAATCTCAAATGTGAGACTAGAACCTGAAGATGTTGCCTAACATAAGGTGTCCCAAGTCTATATGCAGTCTATATAAGACGCTTGAAGAAACTGTACCAATTCTAGAAAAAATACAAACTACCCTTTGCCTTTATTTAGCAAATGACAGTATTCTTGAAGCAATATCATGTAGAACATACGATATAAAATCAAATCGCTCTCATAAATGATCCAGGTGCTTGTTAATCAGATCCTTGAGGTGACAGTCCTCAAGGTAATGAAGCTGGTCCTCCTTAAGAAATAGGGTAATCTTTGTACCCTTTCTGAAATTCTCACCAGAGGTATCTCTTGTAATATTGTATGACCTGCCAACCTGTGACTCCCATACATACTATTTATCATCATTGAATTTGGTTGCCACAATGACCTTCTCAGTAACCGAGTAAGCTAAGTAGAGAAAACAACACCAAATTGTCCAATCATGCTCATATTAACTTCATGAGTTAGTACCTCCATAAAAATATCAAACCAAAAATAAGTTATGTACCTTTGTGCTAAGATAAAAATGATAAGAGTTCCCCTATGCGAGCATTACCACTTCTACGCCTTTGTTTTCTCCTTACTATGTTGGGTTGCCATTTCCAAAGTAACTAAAGTATACACAAGATCAAATAGAATGCCAGTTTGTCGTGCAATTTGTTGGCACGCCTCCAACTCTCCTTCTAATACATTACCAAATCTTAGAGAGAGAGAGAGAGAGTGAGGTGCCATGTTAATAGGGTAGTGAAAGAAATGCATCGAAAAACAAATAATTCCAATTAAACTATACTTCATAGAAGTCTAGTATTCTAAATTATATGC
Organism: Jatropha curcas; assembly: GCF_014843425.1. The sequence goes on along the minus strand of NW_023591566.1, from coordinate 15,217 downwards.
ATATGCCATCTGACAGGGAACACATATTAATCAAACTTAGAAATATACAAGCTGAGTCCCTGCACATTTTCCATTCTCCTTTCGAAGACTATAACCAGTTTACTTCAAAGGTTGAATTATATTATGAACACTTCAGTAGAAGACTATATGGCATAAATGACCTTGAAGGTGGTCATGTTATAAAGCATTTAAGCAAAATTTATAAGAAAGAGAAATCAAAATTTGAAAGAACATTAATGTTAACCGAAATTCTAACAATTACTTATTTTCACTAATGATTGTGCTCAACCTAATGAACAATTCCACCATGGACTTTATTTAAAAAATAATCAAGTGTTTTCCCCTTTGTCTGCATGAATTAATTGTCTAAACCAACAATATAGCAGTTACTTCTGATGGGATCCTAAAGAAGCAATTACAATAGTTATAATACATATATATATATATACATCAATAATATTCATTTAATAATTGAGCCTATAATGAAATGGACTTACCTTTACTAAAATTTTTGGTTTCCCTCCTTATTATAAAACACTTTACCTGTTATTTAATATGATATTACCCCACATATTTACATGTTCCATTGTTTCATAACCATTCAAAAATTTATTCAGTTCAACTAAAAGGATGTAATGCAAAGTGAAACCCACCAAAAACAAAAGGCTCTAAGTCCAAACCAATGCCATTGTAACAGTCTTAGCATCTACAACTAATTTTCTGGGTCTCTTTTTTCTAAGTAAATGATCATGGGGTAAGTACTCCACCAGGCGAATGACAACTATACAAAATAACCCATATTTCAGCAATCAAGCTGAGTATTTTTCAAAGTAACATAGAAAATGCATCTCAAGTATTCTAAATAATTACAATTAAAAAATAAAAAAAATACCATTTACAATAATGAAAGGACCCAATCAGTTGTAAAAAATAAAACACAAAAGTCAATTAGTACTTGCCTTGATTTAGTGGTGTTCAATTCAAATGCACTAAAATACTGAAAGATATATTTTGATACATGAACTTAACATGTTTGATGTATCTTTAATTTTACTTATTAAACTGCCAAGAAAATGAGACCATTCTTATGCCTAGCAGATCAATCTATGTGCATATTCATTCATATACATGTATGTATTAACACTTACAAACAACACCCCACATGTGTCACACTCAACTTTTTTAGAATATAGAAACACAAATCCAAAATGAATTCCCTCATAGCCAATAACAAAGTGAGCAATTTAGTTTAGGTTGATGCAAATGCCCTTCAAAAATGGACAAACTACAATGAAGCAATTTACAGGAGGATTATGATTAATAAGAATGGTTTACCCCTTGAGTTGAGATATAGACCACTAGTCCTTTTGTACCCGCAAACCCAAACAATCTTGGTTGTAGAAGGACATGTCTAATAAATTGTTTAATCAATTTTAAAATAAATAAAGAAAATTATCTATTTTTAATATCTCAATACACATATATGAAAATACTAATATATAGAAATAAAATTACAAATTAAAATATCATCACAAGTAGGGGGTGGCCACTGTTCCGGAACCACCGGTTTCGATTACAGAACTGAGATTTCGATTCCAAAAAATCTGAAATCGGAACCGAGCCAAAAATTGATGGTTTCGGTTACGGTTTGGAACCAAACGGTTACAGTTTCAGTTTTGGTTCCTTAACGATTTCAAATTGACAGCTCCGATCGGGTTCTCTGATTGATTTTTTGGCGAATCGCATAATTATAAAATTAAAAATTAGGGAACATTTTTTGTTGAAAATTTAAAACTTAAATATTTATGAAAAAATTTTTAGAAAACACTTAAAGAAAAATTAAAGAAAATGCTTAACTTAATTTATTTGTTTTTAAAAAAATCTTGAACTTATTATTTTTTTTTTTTTTAGAAAAAAAAGAATCAAATTTTCACAAATACTCTTAAAATTAGCCGTTATATAGTTATTAGAAGGGTTAATTTGGAGATTTTACAAAAATATTAAAAAAAAGTTATTGAAACTGGGTGGAACAGCCGGTTCGAACCGTCGGAACCACCAATTAGTTGTTCCTCAAAAGTTGGACCTGGAACCGAACCGTATACCCCCGGTTCTGGTTCCCACCAGTTTTGAATTGGCAATTCTGGTTCAAAAAACGGTAAAATGGCCACCCCTAATTACAAGGTCTTAAATGATAATCACCTTTTTCATCATTAGGAGGCAACACCTTTAACTATTAATTTTTTGGAAAATTTCTTTGAAGACAATATTTTTTAATTTTTCCTTAGGTTGATTTTCTTCTTCCACTAATAAAATCTTAATGCCTTGTCTTGAAGTTACTCTTGATAGGGTAACATATAAATGTCTATGTGAAAAGCATGTTGTTTCATATATAACCCAATTGTTCTAAGTGATTTGCCTTAACTCTTGTTAATTCTCATTGTAGAGTTCATTGCAATTGGTAATTACCTCCTCTTAAGTTTGAAAGGCCAGTTCATATTTGCATTGGACATTATGATTCTGGGTAATAGAATATTGTCTCCAACATTTGATCTGATAATAATCTTGGCTTGTATGCACAATTTTCAAAGTTGAGTAACAATTAGTCTTGTGCCATTACAAAGACTATCAAATTGATTTAAATTGCACAGCAACTTATTGGTATACCAACATTTAGTTGCAACTCATGTCTTGGCAGTCCTGAATAGATTAAGGAATTTAAGAATTCTGTTGGGTAGAGGATGTCATCATTATTTGAAATTCCATCTGCTTTGCAAGTGCTATCTAAACTTTAATATATTGTAGCATCTGAAGGCAATTATGTACTCATTCAATTCACGAACCGAATCATTTCGAGGTGTTAATATTGCTCTTTCTCTAATATAATCAATGTCACTTATTTGATTATTCAATCTTGGAAAAACTATATCCACAATAGCATTTTCTTTGTTGCCATCTCCATGAACACTTAAATCCTCAGGCATATATACTTATATAGCTCTCATCTCCTGACAACACATGCCCTTTCACCTATTTGTAGTAACCACTCATCAAATTTTCTTAATGGCTGTAATTCTGCAAGAGTGTTACAATTACTCCTTAGTGTCATATTTTCTGACGATCTCAGTATTGTTAGATGTTCCCAGAAAAAGACAAAATATAAACATGCTTGCACAATATTCTTATTATTTCGTTTTTGGTATAACAGGTAAAGTTGATTTGAAATCCCTTCCTAGAATAATAATTAGACCTCCAAATATTCTGTCAGCATTTGATTCATTTTTTTTGACAAAATGTCCCTCTTATCAAGAGTTTCAACACAATATTTATTCGCCATTGGTGCTTCATCCCAAATAAGAAATAAAGTCTCTAAAATTAGTTTTGCTAGTTTAGTCCCTTTTCTAATATCACATGTACTGTCTTCAGTAATATTTAAAGGTATCTGGAAGCATGGGTGTGTTGTCCCTCCTCCTAGTAAAAGTAATGCAATAATTCCTGGTGTAGCAACAATAAGGTAACTTTACCTTCATATTGTAATTTGGCAATGATAGTAGTCCACATAAAAGTTTTGCTAGTTCCACCACGTCTATGAACAAAAAAGGGTATTCTATTCTGCTGCTGAATTGAATTTATTAAGTTTTCATGTACAACTTTTTTCAACTGTTCAGACCATTATAATAGACTTCGTGAAATTTAGTATTGCTATCATTGTCATAATTCATCTCCTCAAGCAATAATCTGTTTTTTGTATTTTCAAATATGACATAACCTAGAAGTGGCATGCCTTGGAAGTTAGATAATGATTTTTCACCATTTCTTTTTATCAAATCTTTAATCTCAATGAAAGCAAAGTTTTATGATAGTTCATCAATAGGTGATAGTGATTTCAACCTCATCTTTTTTTTCGTGGTATACAATATGTCTTCACTTAATAATTATACATTTGATTTCCATAGCTCACTAGGATTAACTATTTCATTGAACCAAAGGATTGTCGTAAAGAGCTAACATAATTGTCTTCTAGTAGCCCATGTTCAAGCTTCATTCAAACAATCATTCCATTCTTTATCATCATCTAATAGTCCCAATGCATAGCAAGCTTCCTTGAAAGTTAGATATATAACTTCATTAATAGTTATCATGTTTTCAAATGAAGTTACACCTTCAACCAAATTTAGCAACATGCACAAATAATATTTCTCACTATTTTCTAAATGTGCAAAATAAATTTTTCCAATACACCTTCCTTTTTTTCATTTTGTCCATTTTCTATCTTTGTCATTCAAAACCTAATTTGTGAGGAAATCAACATAGGTCAATGATCGAATTTCATGATATTCTTCATTGCACTTCACCCATTTTGTCAATTTCATCTGTGATTACTTTGCTTTCTAAATATGTGACCAGACATTCATTTGCATCAAATAACATATATTGTTTATTTTCTAAGTGGAATGACAATCTTTTCACTGTAGATTGTCTAAAGTTTATGTCAAATTGAAATATCCTCCAACAAGATTCCGTTGAAGAGATGTATCTGTAATATTAGCCATAATTTTATTGAAGATACTTATTTTATGCATAATTAATCAATATCATATTAAGTAATAAAAATATTCTTTAATTATGAAACATAAAAATTTAAAATATTTAGGTGGTAATTATTATGTATTTAATTTATTGATTAAGCATAAATAAATTTTATATAATTATCAAGATGCAATTAAATCATTGAAAATTTCTAAAAATTGCTAATAAAGGAGAAATGAATATATTAACTATTATACATACCTACAATCAACAAAAAATTTGATTTCATCCCTTATTTCAAGAATTGTGAGAATTTGACTTTTTCTCATTGCTGCTGTAAACTTCCATGGAATTGTTGCTATATCAGGTCATTTATTCATATATTTGAAGAGGTATTTAATTGATCTATGATGATTGCAGATTTCTATGTTCAAAGGACCATCGTACTTCACTAATACATTTATATTGTAAGGAACAACATAAAGATTATTAATCTCAGAACTTTCTTTTCTTTATGTATGCTTTAATTTCTCTTCTCCTATACATGGGATAACCTTCATCATCAATTGTTGTTTTATTCACGAATTTTTTTGAAAACTACTTGTTTAATTTTCCTATTTCCATGCATGGTGAATTTTTATTTTAAATAACCACATGGACCATGAATCATGTAATTTTCAACGGCTACAAAAGCAAGTGGATCAGTCTGCTTATTTGGGATTTCAGTGAACACCATTTTGTTTATTCTTGATGCTGGAGGATTCTTATGATTAGGATAGAGGAAAATCAATATATGAGCATGTGGAAGACCATTAAAAAAAAAAAAAAATCAATATACAAAACTGCAAAGACATTCACAAAATAATATTTATTAAGTATTAATGTAGCAATTATTTACTATGTGATATTTAAATTTTTCAATAAACTTATGAATAAATCAATTGTTTCCCATACTAATTATATTCAAGCAAAAATTCAATTTTTGATGAAACACATTACTTAATTTAAACATAAGTTAATAAGATTTTTTAACACCAATAATTATCCAACTTATGATAAGTAGAATATGAATTTTCACAAACTATTTAACCTTTGATTAAGATGTTTTAACAATATAAATTTAACATTCCCATAGGCAAAATTAGTCATCAAAAGACATTCACAAATAATATTGTATTAAGTAATTAATGTACTAATTAAATTTACTATGTGATATTTAATTTTTCAAAATAACTTATGAATAAATCATAATTGTTTCCCATTACTTAATTTAATATTCAAGCAATAAATATCAATTTTTTGAAAATTCAATTTTAAATAAAACACATTCCTTAATTTAAACATAAGTTAATGAGATTTTCAACACCAATAATTACTCAACCTATGACAAATAAAATATGAAATTTCACAAAAAATTATTTAACCTTTTAATAATATATTTTAATATAAGAATATGAATTTTCACAAACTATTTAACCTTTGATTAAGATGTTTTAACAATATAAATTTAACATTCCCATAGGCAAAATTAGTCATCTCTTCTCCACAATTGAAATGCATACGATTTAAAAAAAAAATCAAAAGGACTTTAATTTGGTTGTAATGGGGTTTTAGAGGTATAATTTTATCTAAACAAAGAAAAAGGATAAAAAGATAGACAAATAGCACAAAAAATGCATAATATCAAGATTTTCATCATATCAAAACAAAATTTTCTTTGTAAAAAGGGTGATTAATCTTGAAGTTCTTTACTAGCTCAAAAATTAGAGATACTTTGGCAAGGTCTTTTCATAATACTTTGATAATTTCTCCCTTGCTTTAATTCCCCAAACATTGAATTCTTGAGTGATTGCTTCGTTTATGGGGTGTTTCTTCTTGAGTTTTCTAATTTATCCCCTTGCTAGTATTAATGAAATTTTCTCCCTTTTTGTTGCTATGTTTTAATAAAAATCAAATCCTTCAATTATGCATTATTGCACTTAGGGTAGAAATTTAAATTGGTTTAATGGCTAAGCTTTAATAAGAGTGAACAATAAAATTTGGATGTAGGCTTCAAATTAGTTGCAAAAGTCATATTTTTAATTAGTTAGCCTAGGCTAAATAAGGGTTTCAACAAAGAATGCCTAAATCATCTCTTTCTAAATGTAAGCATTTAAAAATTTTGTTTCAAAGGGAATTCTAATTTATTCTAGGAATGTCAAGGTTAAATAAATTTTGATTAAAACATATCTATATACATAAAATTTGCAAAAATCAGTGTTTATAATCTTAGAAACAAATAGTTAAATCGAAGAATTATGTTAAGTCAAAAAAAAAAAAAAATTAAAGCTCAAATATACTAGACTAGGAAAATAACTAAATTTATCACAAGTTAGTAAATTATGATAGTTTTCAAGCTTGCTTATAATTATTCCAACCATGTTAAGCTTAAAATAATAAAATAACATTAAAACTAAAATTTAACTAAAATTTTCCTTCCCCCAACTTAATCTAGCACATTGTCCCCAATGTGTTAAAAAATAAGACTACTTTCCCAAACTTATCACATTAGCAATACAAAAGAATAAGGGAGTGTAGTAAGCATTATCATCATTGTATTGAAAAATACAACAGAGCTGGGTGTTGGAATGTGGCATAGCTAGAAAATCAGAAAAAACACTAAAAAAAAAAAAAACGAGAATATATAATATCCAAAGAAACGGAAACAACAACAAAGGAAACAAAAATTCAAGATATAACATCCAATATATAAAAACAAAAATCGAAATAGAAAGCAACCGAAAAGAAGTCAAATCCATCAAGATTCCGGTGGTGGAAGTGGGTGTGGCTGTAATAACTGAACGACAGTGTGGAGTTGGCCTTGCATAGTGTCAAAACGAGAGTCGAGGCTCCCGTGCATAATCTCTATGGACTGGAACCTGTCAGCAATCATGGACTCCATTCCGTTAAGGTGAGTGTCAAACGTGTCCATTCGGGACATCATCCATGCAAGAACTTCATCGTTAGACATGCTCGATGCTCAATTTAATTTCTAATATTTCATTTAAACTTCAATTTCAAATAATGGAGAAAAATCATAGTGATAATAGTTATTTGGAGTGTTGAGATAATAATATTTTATGTATAGTGACTTTTTTTTTTTTTATGCAAACCATTGGTATCTTGACCTCATTACCAAAGACTGCCTAATTTGATTCGGGGTTTAGTCATAATTAAGGTCCTTCACCCCTCCTTATAGGTGTGTTTAGTGGGGATCTGATCCGAGAGCTCTTCCCACGTACCTAACTGATAAGTGTTATTTTTATTGTGATTTTGAATAAAATTTCTATTACTTTTAAATTAATTAAATTAGTTTTTATGTAATATTGATATGTTTTGTTTATTCCAAAGCTTCCTTTAAATACAACTCACTTGAATTGGAAAGAAATTGGTATGGAATTTTGCAAAGACAAAGACCAAAATAAAGCAAGGGTCAATTGGCAGCCACCATCCCGTGTCGAGAAGTCACGGCCGTGTCTGGCACAAGGCGAGACAAACCAAGAGACAGAGAGAATGCGACGCCCTAAGCCGTGCCAAAGGAACCGCCCGTGCACGCTAGCATGCCTGTCCTGGCCATGCCAAGGAAACACGCCCGTGCCTCATTGCTCCTGAACTTCAGAGAGATGCACGCCCCAGCCCCGTGCTTACCACTCCCGACCCCTCGACGAGATGTTTACCGCGTCCGTGCGCGCTATCAACCAGACTTCCAGGGACCTGGCACGGCCCAGAAGCATGCCGTGCGCGCTAGCTTTGCGCAGGCATGCTACGGAATACGGCCCGTGCCAGAGCCTCTTAATCCCCAGACTGTCACGCCAGGCCGTGCAGACAACACGCCGTGCAAGCAAGAATTCTAATATTTTGGAGTCAAAAGTTGCCAACTAAATTTCTAACCATTTTCACAAGAATGCTTTGGATACTCTTTCTTCACATGCCAGTCAAAGTTCAACCATGTGCAATTGAGAAACCATAATTAAGAGCAATTCATGGCTTGATTTACAAACTTTTCCACCTCACAAAATTGAACTTTACTCATTAAATCACAAGGCTTGTTCCCCCAAGAAGTCTATATAAGGAAGAGAAGGAGCCACTCCAAAGGCATCTAGCAAATCCCCATTCCATCACATTACACATTACACTCCACTCTCCATCTTTCTCTCATTCTCTTAGTCTTGTACATAATTTTATTTTCTTTTGAAGTTAAGTATTCAAGAGTTGTGCAAAGGTTCAAGGAATTTTATTCCTTAACTCCTTAAACTGTCTATTTCTTTCATTCCTTTATTGATTATGGAATATTTATCAAAGTATTGGTTTTGAGTTTTATTTAAGTACTATGTGCTAATAACTTCTTTAATACTAGGGGGTTTGATGTAGCTTACATCTCTTTTCCAATTTACGCATCTAGATTTATTTTTTTCCTTATTCACGTTATTGATTTATTAATGAACTTATGCTTCTAGGCAGAATTTTCCCCTAGATTGATTTATTTCAATTATCACACTATCGGAAGAAGGATCTTTGATATGAAAAGGTTAATAATAAACAATGAGGACTAATAACTTGAATGCGGAAGCTATAAACGGTTTGACTCATGGGGGGTTTCCATAAGTTAATGACCTTCAGGTCATGAATTCACATAAACAAACCATAAAACTGCTTATGTTAATTCATGTTGATTGCGCTATTGGAAGAATAGGTATAGAAGACCAGGGTTAAAATAGCTTAACAATTACATCGGGAGAGCTTTGTTAGTGATTTTGGGTTGTTTCCCCCTACTTGAAATAATTATTGATTAATGAAACTAATGCAAATAACATTGGAATGAGTTAAGTTAATCCAAACCCCTGTAAATTTTATTCCTTGATTTTTCTTTTAATCAATTTTTGTTTACTTGACTCTTATTTCATTTTACATTTATACTAACAATTCTTTAATTAAATGTTTTAAATAATAACCGTTTAAATAATAACAAGATAACACAATTTTGGTACTTGGTTTACAATCCTCGTGGGAACGATATCTTACTCATTATATATTACTTGTAGCGATTTGTACATTTGCGAAATGAGCTGTCAAGTTTTTGGCGTCGTTGCCGGGGATTGGCAATACCAATATCAATACGAATTATCTTGTTATTAATTTAGACATTTACTTATTCATCTGTTTTCAGTTATTTAATTTTTTTTTGTAGACGATCTCAGGTTTTATGCAAAGAAGATCTAGAAGGATAGAACCTCTGATCTTTGATCCAGAAATTGAGAAAACTTGCAGAAGGAACAACGCAGCAAGAAGAGCACAAGAAAACACACCCGAACAACAATCAAACATGAACGAAAATAATAATCCTCCTCCTGATATGCCTCTTGCTGCCAACGGACAAAATGTCCGCACCTTGCGAGATTACACCACACCTTCTCTTAACGGAGCTACCTCCAGCATCACTAGACCAAAAGTGGAAGCAAATAATTTTGAAATTAAACCAGCAATAATACAAATGCTTTCCACTTCTATTCAATATGGAGGACTTCCGAGTGAAGACCCTAATGCTTATATCACTAATTTCCTGGAAATTTGTGACACTTTCAAACAAAATGGTGTTTCTGAAGACGCCATTAAATTGAGACTCTTTCCTTTCACTCTAAGGGACAAAGCACGATCATGAGCACGATCATGGCTACAATCTTTGTCTGCTGGAGCTTTTCGAAATTTTTTGGCAAAATTCTTCCCATCTTCTCAAAACCACTAAATTAGAAATGAGATTATGACTTTTGCTCCATCCTGATCAAATCTAAGCCTTGTATGGGCCTTGGGAGAGATTTAAAAGATTTTGTTAAGAAATGTCCTCACATAGTTTGCCTTAGATGGTTACAAGTCCAAACTTTCTATAATTCATTGGTCACCATAACTTAAAATCACCTTGGCATGCAGCTGCAGGAGGATCCCTTTGAAAGAAAAGCAGGATTTGACTGAAGCATACGTTTATAGAAGAAAATGGCAAGCATAGCCATTATCAAAGCAGCTTCTGAAAGACAGAAAAACTGTTGAATCTATAATTGATGGCATCACAGCACTAAATTGACAGGCACGGTTGACAACATGGTAAGAAGTTTAGAGATTTTGCCTAACTAACTACGTCTGTAAAATTGGTATCCATGCACTTGTGACACGATGCAGAATTGGACCGCATGGAGCTGGAGAAATTGCATATTAAGACTCTGCAAATCCACAAACGTTGGAACAAGTAAACTATGTGATGAACACAGAGGGGAAAAAAATTACCGCTATTTGAATGCCCTTACGATAACCAGGTTTGAGAAATCATCCGAACCCTTTCATATGGTAATTTTAATAACACTTTAAATGACACCAGGTTTTCTTGCCCCCTGAAAAGAAATCCTTCATGATGAATCTCCTTACTGCCCTTTCAAAATCGCACATGGATTTCATGAAACGAAACAAGAGAACACAATAAAATCCCAACTAAGCTGCGATAGAAATCTGGAAGATCAACATGGGACCATTTGCAAACATGATGGCCAGCTAGACCTCAAGGTAACGTTACCCTGTACACCTGAAAAAGAATCCTAAGAGCAGGTAGCAAGCATTACTTTAAGGTAGTGGTCAGAGCATATGGAGGTAATACCAGAAAGAAGAAGGAGAAGGAAGAGGAGAAAAAAGTTGCACCTTCATTGATCTACGTGGAGAAGGAGAAGGTAAAACCTTATGTTCCAACCACGTTCCGTTCCCATTTCCACAAAGGTTGAAAAGAACACATGGATGACCAACGTCTTTCATGAAATTTCCTGGACGTCTTCAAAAAGCTTCAAATTAAACATCCTTTTGCCTGAAGCTCTTGCTCAAATGCCAAGCTATGCAAAATTCTTAAAAGAAATCTTGAGTAAGAAAAGAAAGATTGAGTGACCAGGGAATAGTAAAACTGACTGAAGGAATGCAGTGAATCATTCAAAACAAATTGCTACCAAACGTCAAAGATCCAGGGAGTTTTTTTCTATCCCTTGTAACATTGGCAACTTAAATTTTTTGAAAATGGCTTTAATCTGACTTAGGAGCTAGCATCAAATCTAATGTCTTATGAAGTTTTTAAAATGCTAGGTATGGGAGAAGCTCAAGCCAACAAGGACTGTCTCTTACAATTAGCCGATTCGAATCAAATCAAATACCCCAAAAGGAATTGTAGCGGACGTACTAGTCAACGGTAAGGAAAATTCATTTTTCCAGTTGATTTTCTGGTCATCCTTGATATTGGATTTGAAGGAAGAGAAGGATCACTGATCTTAGAAGAACCTTTTTCTTGCAACTGCAAGAACGCCCTCTAATTGATGTACATGATGGGAAAACTAACATTGACGAGTAGCGTAAAGAAGAGGTTGTTTTTCGATGTCTTAAATCTTGTAACCTACTTATGGACTTGCGATGATTGCTTTAGAGATAGATCGTAATGACACATGTGTAGGATAAAACTTAATATAGCATAGATAGATAACTGTACATACATACAAGGAAGAAAAAGAAAAAGCAAAAGAAGATACAACCACCGCAAACAGAAGTGAAGCAGCTTCCTCCTCCATTTGAAGCATGCATTCTAGGTGAGACCATCTTGTCCTGTTAATTATTTCTCTTCAATTTAACGCTTGATCAAGAGGAAGGGTTGTTTTGAGGTTCTTCGAGAAAAAAAAAACACAAAAGAGCATAATAGGGTGGTTCAATTTCGGATCTACACAAGGAATAAGCCCAAGTGGTATGCATCGCATTTAGAATCCTATTGGAAGACCGAGCTACAAAACCTTTTCAATGAACATCAATAGACGTTTGAATCCCAAAACATGAAGGAGGTAAGTGAAAGCTTGAATCATAAAACTTCTGGTGCGGTATTATCTATCAATCTCCGATAGTAGTTGAGTAAGTCGCTATTCAAGTTGTTTGCAAAGAACGGGAGGTATGACTGTCATCTTTAATGCAACAATGAATTTGATTCCCACTAGAACAGTCCACAGGTTGGCGTTGTGGTGCATTGATTACAGAAAATTAAACAAAGCAACAACGTAAAAGACCATTTTCCCCTACCCTTTATTGGAGTCAAATGCTTAAGACTCTGCGGTTATCCTTTCCGTACTGTTTTTGGATGGTTGATTCCTGGGTATTTTCAATACCATTGGCTTCCGGAAGAATCAAGAAAAGACTACTTTCCAACTTGTCCTTATGGCACTTTTGCCTATAGGAGAAATGCCTTTTGGATTATGCATGCTCCTCAACCTTCCAAAGATGCATGATGTCATATTTTCCTGATATGGTTGAGAAATCCATTGAGATATTTATGGAAAAAAAAAATTTGGATTTTTTCTGTATTCGGCTTTCTTCCTTCAAGGCTATGTCTTCATGAATTTATCCTTGTATGCACGTTGTGAGATACTAACTTGTGTTGAATTGGGAAACATGTCACTTCAATGTGTTAGTGAAGGGTATCTTGTCTTAGGGCATAAAATCTCTCAACAAGGGATTGGAAGTACGACAAAGCCATAAATCGCGGTAATTGAAAAACTACTCCTCCTAACTCACCAGTGAAAGGCATAAAGAAGTTTTCTTGGTCATAGTAGGGTTTTTAAAACCGAGGTTTTCTCAAGGACTTCTTCAAAAATCACAAACCTCTTTGTATTTTGTTAGTTAAAGATGTTCCTTTCAATTTTGACAAAGAATGTTTCGATGCTTTTTAACAGGTTAAAAAAGGAGATTAACATTTCAGCACCTATATCAACTGACCCAGACTGGACTCTTCCATTTTGAACTTATGTGTGATGCTTAGTGATCATGCTGTTTGGAGTGTTCCTTGGGCATGGAAGGAAAGAAGTTGCATGTCATCTATTATCTAGTCGCACCTTGCAATGACGCAAAATTTGAATTATGCAACTACCGAAAACAGATTTGTTAGCTATTGTTTTTGCTTTTGACAAATTCCAGGGCTATTTAATTGGAGCCAAAAAACAATAGTCTATACAGATCATCTCAGCCATCAAAGTATTTGCTTAGAAAGAAAGATGGCAAAACCAAGACTGATTCGTTGGGTTTCTCTGGATACTATTACAGCGCCGAATCTCGATATTTGCGGAAATTTCTCGGCAAACACAACCGAAGGGGACCGAGAATCCACTTGTGGAATAACACCTTTTCCAGATTAGAGTTGTGCAGAGAAGAGAGGATAAAACAAGAATAAACAAATCAAATGAGAAACTATAAATTGACAAAAAATATTGCTTAATGGGTAAAAAGCTCAAAACCCTGGCCTATTGCTGATATACCAGTCAACTATCTTGTGTGCAAATACTCCTCCCAATTTTTCTTATCAACAGAGATTTTTCCTGATAATCAATACTAAATATATAGAGAGAGACCAATTTTTGTAATCCAACATAACTCCGTAGCCTCGGATCAAACACCCTACTCAGCCACAAGGCGGGATCGCACTATCCCGGGGAAACAGTGAATGGAGAGAATGTCGGATTACAATAATAGATAAAATGGAATGTGGAGGGCATTTTTGGACGCAAACAAGACGGCAGCACGTATTTTGGAAAGCAGTTTGTATTGGGCTAATCTGTTTAAAGGATGCTTTAACTATGTTCGTCTTGTGATCCGATGTCAGAGGTTCGGTTTAACATTTCCAAGGCGACAAGAGATGCTTTGCCTGGCATTCTTATGAGGTCGAAATTTTCGACGTTTTGGGGTCTAGACTTCATGGGACCATTTCGTCGTCATACTGCGAACCAATATATCCTAGTGGCGGTGGATTAACTGCTATCAAAAATGGGCAGAAGCTTGTTGCCCTTACCAATAATCGCATCGCCAAAATGTGAATGAGGTTTTTCATCAAGAATACATTTTTTCACAGGCATGGTCTCCCCAAGAGCAATAAATCACCGATGGAAGGGTAAGCATTGTCTGTAACAGTACCTGACTCACTAACTTTCCCAGATATGGGTGTAACACCATCGTGTACGGTACTCCATATCCCTCAAACAAGCGGGACGTAGCAAGTCCCGAACCGGGAAATCAAGAAGAATTTTGGAAACAATTGTTTGGCAATCAAGAAGGCTGGTCCAGACGCTCGATGATGCGCTCTTTGGGCCTATAGAACTGCAATTCAAGACGCCCAATTGGCGTGTCACATATCAATGGTATTGGTACAGGCTTGTTACCTCCTGGTCGAGATTGGAGCCAAGGCATATTGGGCGAATCAAATTTCTAAACTTTTTGATACTAAGGAGCTGGTCCAAAGAGGTTGCTTCAATTTGAATCTGATGGATGAAATGAGGGCTCCACGCTTCATAAAACTGCCAAAAGTCTATAAAGGAACGGGCACAAAAGTGGCATGGATAAGCGTATTAATTTTTGGCGGAAATCTAATGGAGTTTAGGACAGCAGGTATTACTCTCAACTCTGACTCATCTTTCTCAAGAAAGCTTGCGCTCCAAAGATGGTCCGCGGGCCCATTCACGATTTTAAAGAAATTTTCCCAACATGGTGGCAGTCGAGTTTGGACAGTTAACCGAAGTTTCAAGGTTAATTGCCTACGTTAAAGTTATCCCAAGGTGGAAATTTTGAATCCTCTTAAAACCGCTATCATCTTGAGTAAGCTTTG
>NW_023591565.1:0-41607 GCF_014843425.1 Jatropha curcas | reverse complement strand
CATTTTAAAATGATAAGGAGTATATTAGTAATTTCAGTCCCTTCAGGCAAGTTATAACCCTGTGTATCAATTATTTAAATCATACAATCTAATTTAGTAAACACTTCACCAGAGTCACCAACAGCTTCAGCCATCACTGAAAATGTTAGTGAATTAAATAGAGAACTAAATTGTTTTAACTAAGATGAAATTAATAAAGATTTTATGTAAAAGAAATAACAAAAAACCAAAGAATTTTAATGAAGTTTTTAATAAAATATTTAAAAAACTCATTTAATTCTTTTGAAGATTTTAAAACAGGAATATGTTTGAATATCAATTTCAAACTCAGACTAGATATTAGTATTTTTAGACTGGTTTTCATTAATTAAAAATTAATTCAACTAAAGTCTTAACCATTACACTAATATTCGTGATAAAAAGACCAGAATGGATTAGTTAATACTCGATTAGGATAATCCAGAGTGATTTTCCTCCTTTAAAGCCATTTAGTAAATTTTACATATTCAAGGATATATGATTACTTACTGTGCTACTCCATATAAAGTTTGCTTAGAGAAAAATGATTCAGATAAAAAATTAATTGAAGCCAAAATAATTTTTATGTTAATGCTAGTTTAATTTGTTTTTGGCAATACACAATTAAAAAAGGATAGAACAATTACTTCAAGATAAACCCAATAGTATTTGAACAATTTCTAAAGGTAAAGAATTAGTTTAAAGTCACATATGTTTAAAACCATTTCAGGTATCTAGAACTATCAAAAGAATTATAATTCACATTTATTAGGAACTTTTTATAAACAACAACACTTTAGTCAACTTGAGGCAGTTTCAGGATCTACTCCCAAATAGTTCAGGATTCTTTCTTAATTGCTTCCAGGAAATATTAAATCTTTTTAGGAAGAAACTTTCTAGCTCTGATAGGATAGTAAAACCTTGACTCAGATAAATGTCTTCAAACAATTTTGTAAATAATATAACCCATTAGGAAATTAGTCTCTAGGCTCCAGGACTTAGGATTTAATTTGATAAACCTCCATAACATATCCCAAGTTCATTTATTAATTGCTTAATACATTTATTTATGAATGGAATATTTGATGATTATCTGAATTATTAAAACTTAAGTATTTTGCATACAGATGACCATGGCTGCCAAATGCTATATAGACCCAGTCATCCTATATCTGATAAGCCGTTGCTGAAAATTCCTCATGCAGGATTTACAGGACAATTAAAGGGAGTGGGATTTACCATCTTCACTGAAAAAGATTCAATTAGATAATCTAAATTGCAGTTCAAGTTTAAATGACCCAGGATCAAACCTTTTATTTGATGAAAAATGTGAAACCTATTCAAGATGCAGTATGCAACTTTAATATTAATCCATTTCATTACATTTATAGGCGATCCATTCACATATAAAAAGTATAAAATTTGCTGAACTTTAAGTAATTTTTAAAATGTAAAACTTAGGTCAGTTTCAATTATATAAAAACCACTTTTTCTTACACCGATTAATTGCTAGAGATAGATTTCTAATCAATCTTTTTGGAAAGAAAAAATATTCTTAGCTGGTTTCCCTATTTTTTTAGGTTTGGAAAGGGTTTAGGAATTTATATTAAACAATCAACCATTGGTAACCCAATTCCATACCAATAAATTAACTTATGGCCAATTATAAGTATAATTCATAAAAAGTATATAGTGATTACAAATTTGTCAAGATTTTTAAAACTTTTCAAAAAGACTTTTAAAATTATGAATTAAAAAAGGGACTAAACAAGAATTAGGGAAGTTTTTTGTAAAACTAGTTTGATTATAGTATAACCCCAAACTCAGCAATGTTAGTGGTCAATGCTCTAAACCCAACAAGCTATAAAAAACACTATAAAAAACCACTATAGTCTAAACCTAGTAAAAGAAGAATTTTATCATCAGATAAACGTAAACACCATAAAAAATCTAGGAATAAAAAAACCTATACAAAAAAGATCTAATAAATTTCTATATAAAGGACTTAACTTGTTTAAATGTGGTAAGAAACAGGACATTATCATCTAAATTTTGCTAATATTCAATAAAAAATTGCATGAATTAAACTTAGAAGATGATGTAATAAATTAAAATTCTTATGAATTGTATCTTACTTCTGATTACATCAGATTCTTGGTGAGCGTCGATAGAAAGTTGAATCCAAATCAAGTTGATGAAAACTTAGGTTCAACGACCAGTTCTTCAGAATATAATCTGTTATAACTATGCTACTAAAGGACCAAAGTATCACCTCTTAGAAGTAGGTAAATTACTCTCACAGATAATTGATTCTTAAATAGTCAACTTTCTAAAAAAATTAATTTAAAAGTTTTTGAAGAAGATAAAGAAGTATAAAATTATTCAACCTAATAAATTTCAGACTTAATACTTATTGATTTAACTACTATATTAAATAAGAATAAAAAACTATGAAACAAAAATATCATTAGAAGATTCTTTATAAAGAAGTTAGAATTTTTTTAAAACATGAAGTAAAAGAATTTAAATACATCAAGACACAACCATGATTTGCCAAGATAAAGACATTTAGAAACTAAATTAATTATCTAGTCCTCTTCTCGGATGAACCAGATTGATAAAAATTAAACAGATGGAATAATATGAGCTAAATGAAGACGAAGAAATTAATCCACATTTTCTCTTATTTTTATAACAGATACATAACATCTTTAGAAAATATTTATGTAAAATTAATATTATTCAAATTTTCACATGATTTTATAATAAAAATGGTATAGCTTTATTTGATACAGGAGCAGATTTTAAATGTATAAAATCTGATTTATTTCCACATAGATTTGGTCAGAAATCACATGAAAAAATCTGCACTACAGCTATAAATCTAAATTTTAGAAATTCTTTTGGGTTAAAATTAAGCAGATTATTATAAAATAATGGATTAGAAATATAAACAATATTCTTACTTTCACCACATGATAAATTATATGGTAATCTTACGAAACACCATTCATTAACCTAATTACACCATATTCGGTAAAAAGAAGATGCATAAATTCATTAGTTAAAGGAAATAGAGAAGCTTAGGTTTTTAGAATTTACTGAAAATTACCTAAAAGAAAAAACTTTAAATTTTAATTAAGAGTGGCTCCAATTCTATTATAAACTTGAAAATATCTTTAAATATAAATCTAAGAATAAGACTTAAATTCATTTGAGAAATTTTACATATTCTTTCAACGGCATTAAAAAGCAAACTAGAAGATAAAGATTATTCAAAATTAGAAATTTTAGTAGAATAAGACATTTATTGGAAAATACATCTATGTGCAGATCACCCACATGCATTTGGGATCGTAAAACAACACATAGTAGGATTTAGCCCTATGAACGGACTTTGATGATTTAAAGTCCATTACAACTAAAGCCCGATCCAATTTCAAATGAGCCCTGAACTCTATCAACATTGTCTAGAAAAGAATCAGGATTTTAAGAAAATAAAAAATTAATTAGCAAATCTAGAAGGTCCTTTTGGCTTCTTGTTGCAGGCTTTTTTATGTCAATAAATAATGCTGAATAGAAAGAGGCGTCCCTTCGATTAGTAATTAATTATAATCCACTAAATACAGCCTAAAATGGATAAGGTATTCCATTTACCAATTAAAAGGTTTATTAAAACATTATTATATTCAGGACAAATATTTTTAGTAAATTTGATATGAAAATCTGGTTACTGGCAGATCCAGATTCATCTTTGATGATAGATTATTTAAAACCGCATTTCACCGTTCCTCGGTCAATACGAATGCGTATATGTAATGCCTTTGGATTAAAAAATAGCTCCTTTCTGAGTTTTCAGAGGATCCATTGAATGATATATTTATCCCCATAGTGATTTTTGTTATGTCTTATATATGATTGATGTTTAGTTTAGTAGAACATTAGAAGAAATCATTTTAATTAACACTTAAAAACATTTTTGCATGGTAATTGAAATGAATGGATTAGCCTTAAGTAAAACTAAAATTGGACTTATTTCAAAACTAAAGTTAGGTTTTTTGGGTCATTAATAGAAACAGGGTATTATCTAGCCCATAGAACGAGCTATGGTATTTTGGTTCCAAGTTTCCCTGTATGAATTAACCAATAAAACCAACTTCAACGGTTTTCTTGGAATGTTTTAAACTATGTTATAGATTTTATCCAAATCCTCATTGCATTGATAAAACCATACATGATTAGGCTTAAGAAAAGATGGCCATGGACACGCCCAGCATACACTCAGTTATGTAAAAAAGATAAAGGCTTTAGTCAAAAGAAATCCATATCTTAATCCCTCATCCAAACAGCATTCACAAATCGTTGAACTGGATGCTTCAGATGTTTGGATTATGGCGGTGTATTTTATAAACAAGTAATTAATGGTACAAGAACGAAATTATTCAGTATTACGTCTGGTCATTGTGATACCAAACTCAAATAATTATTCTACTATAAAAAAGGAGATTTTAAGTTATAGTAATTTTGCATCATTATAAATTCCATCTGATTTATTAAATCCAAAAATTTTTACTTCGTATTTTGAATTGTAAATTCTGCATAAAGATGTTTTTACAAAAAGATGTAAAAAATCTGGTTTCTAAAACATATTTTTTGCAAGATGGCAAGCTTTACTTAGTATATTTGAATTTGATATTTGAATTATATTAAAGGAGATCAATAATAACCATTCCAGACTTTCTGACTCGCGAATTCTTTACAGAACGATGGGCAAGGATAAAAGGATAAGGGCAAAGCCCTAAAGAAGAACCTTGAATCACCCACTTAAAGCTCTCTCTGGTCTATTCAGAAAGATTACCTAAAACCCTAAACACTTAAACTTTCTCCAGACCTTAAAAAATGGATTAGAAACAACTAGTCATCTCCAGAAGTGTTTTAAAGTGTCTATCTAGTGAGTATAGCGGTCCTCTTCCACAGAGGCGCCAGGGTATGTCTTCTTACACTTAAGCGATCGTACCCGTTCATGGTACTGCATAGTCCTTGTCTCAAACGGGTAGGCCAGTAAAAGATTGCTTATTCAAATCGTGATTTGGCTGTGGATTGCCAAAATCCAGTTATACTCCAAGGATCATAAATGGTTTCTTTAAATTCTTTATTTTTTTATTATTGAAATTGAAATTAGAGATGGATACAATAACACTAATCCTGGTCTGGTTTTTAAAAACAGTATTACCCTAAGGTGATTGGTACTTTGTTCAACTGATTTCTTTCAAAACCCCAAGAATATTATCATAATATTTCTTCTTGGATACTGAGATCTGTAAAAATTAAACATAATTATGATTTTTCAAAAAATTAAATCTGTTATTTTTATATATTCTTCACTTAAAATCCTATACTGATTCTTCATCCTAGGTACTGGCCTAACCCTCTCTTCTACAACCTGTACAATTTAAAAGTCTTTATATAAACATGTACATCAGTACTGTTTATAATTTATTTTGATTACCGTGATGCATGGGAAAAAAGTTTTTGCTTATTCCAATTAATCCCACTGCTACGCATTCATGGCTAATTCTATTTTGACACGTGCCTTCCGTTTACGGATTTGTAAGTGCCTTAACTTGGTTAAAAAAATGGTGGGAAACTAGTGGGAATTTCCAATGAAATTTTATTCCCTCCTCCAATCCAAGGCCCTTATATCAGTATTTTAAAGCCCATTATAAACTCCAATTTTCTCTGCAGAAGCCCATTATTCCTTCTCTGATTGTACTTAATTGTATGGCTCTCTTCTACGTCCCTGTGGTATATCAATGGTATTTGGACACTCAGTATGCCGTAGGAACATTTACCAGATTCCTATTGTTGGTAAAAAGACACAAGAATTAAATTGGTGGGGGGATCATTCAAAAAACTCTACCACGGAAACTTATAAATTTTGATCTCTGATACGTGATTAAATTTAAAACAGGTTTCTTCCCATTAAACCTATGCAACCCACTCTTTGCATTAAAGGATCAACCGACTTTTCGGTGAATCCAAAAAGCACAGTTGCCTAGCTATAGGTTA
Source organism: Jatropha curcas (assembly GCF_014843425.1). The sequence goes on along the minus strand of NW_023591565.1, from coordinate 35,520 downwards.
GCTGCTGCTAAAACTCCAGATTGAGTATAGGAGATATCTGTCTATAGAAATGCTTCAGCATCTTTCAACAGATTCTTGATTCCCAGTTAAAACCTCATCCATTAAAAAGCAGCACGACTGTTCCAGTTAAAAATATCTAAATCAAGCAAAAACAGAAGTGGGCTGACATGGCTTCCTTTTCCTCATCAACATTCATTCCCACATCCTCCAACGAAGATAGTAATGATTGAATAATTTTGGAAATCCATTATAGTCAAAAGTAAAGCTGAAAAGGCAAAAGAAAAATTAAAGCAAAAATGCAAAAGTAAAAGAAAAAAGAAAGAAAAAGAAGGATCACATCGTCCTCATCTGAGTAATAAGGCAGGTGAACCTTATTCACCATCATTTCAATTAGTAAAAGTTAAAAATCCACTATTTCTACAGAAAAGCCAACGCATTTCATCTCACAGTAAAGATTTTCGATGGCGACCAAACATAACGTATTCATTCCACAGTAAAGTGTCAATCACTGCTTCAAGATTTCTGGTGGCAGACCAAGCACTGTCATATAATAGTTAAAAGTAGATTAGTAAAGATTCTTTTCTATGTTATTGAAAGGGAGCCTATTTCCTCTTGTGAAGGTCATAAGTTGTATAACATACTACTCTAAAAACTCTCTAATCCTCTCCTCTCAAAGTTTCTTGATATATCATTCAACGTTCGAAGTCTGGATTGTAAACTTCTTACTTGTAAATGTTTAAATTTGAATTTCATATTTAAAATAAAGTTATTTATTTAATTTATTAAACTGTTACTACTAAAGCCCTGTTAAAGGTTTCTTCTTTTTCTCCCTTCCTACACTAAATTGTGCTGACAGACTTAAGTCTCCTCTAGACGGGGCTATCCCAGTTTAAGGTTGCAGGAACCTCTTCAACCTTTAATTAAAATTGAAAGTAATACTTGGTATGAGTTTAATTAGAATAAATATATTAGATATATAAGTATAAAAATTTGATAAGATATGACTACTGTGGTGACCCTCGTGTCGAGTGGTTGCACCTTCGTGTGATCTTCCACATCAGAAATATTGTTCTTGATTGTTCATAAACATAAACTGTTCATTTACTGTTCAGATTAAAACATATACGAATTCTCTTCAAGCTGACTTGGCATCCTCTTCTTGAAGCATTTCTTTTTATCTTTTTTTTTTTTACAAATTTTTTAAGTTTTTAATAATTTTTAAGCATTTTCTTGCCAAGCTGACTTGGCATCCTCTTCTTGAAGCATTTCTTTTTATCTTTTTTTTTTTTACAAATTTTTTAAGTTTTTAATAATTTTTAAGCATTTTCTTGCCAAGCTGACTTGGCATCCTCTTCTTGAAGCATTTCTTTTTATCTTTTTTTTTACAAATTATAACTAAGGTGGTTTTTATGTGGATTAAAAAATATAACATGCTAAGCCTAGCTGGGTATACGAACATGTTTTTGATTAGAATATTCCCTTTTTAAATCTTATGACCCATGTATCTTATATCCATCCTTTCATTAGATAGTAATCTCTCGGTCCTTTAAATTCAGTTGCTAAATAATAATGGTGATCACTCACTAAGTCTAAATAATAATATGTCTTCCTCTTCATGTTCAGAATAACTTCTAACATATGAGTCAATTGAAACGGAGACAAAAGTAAAAAAGACCTACATACACTTTTCTTAATTGACATCAAACCTTTTTGCACCAACCCTTCAACAATCGAGAGTTAATATTTTTTTTTTTTTACAAATTTTTTAAGTTTTTAATAATTTTTAAGCATTTTCTTGCCAAGCTGACTTGGCATCCTCTTCTTGAAGCATTTCTTTTTATCTTTTTTTTTACAAATTTTTCAAGTTTTTGATAATTTTTAAGCATTTTTTTCCCTTTTTGACATTCTATTTTCATTAGATAATCTTTTTAAATATTTCTAAATAATAATTATATCTAATCTAATAATAATGTTCTTATGTTCATGATAACTTTAAATATCTAATTAAGGGCATAGAATCTTCTTAAATTGAAATTTGAAACTCAATCATATTTGTTTATTTAAATTCAATTTTCCAATCTTACCTGTTTATATAAAATCTTAGATATTTTAAGTGCTTTATATATATTTCTGCATCCTTTCCAATGAAATCTCATAACCGTTTCATGGTTTTTTTGTTGAAATTTTTTATTTTTGATCTAATCCGATCAATATAATTTTTTCTCTCAAGAGTTACACTTGCATCAATTCATCAATAGACATTTTTTTTTTCCTGAAAAATTTGTAGCATAAGCAAAATTTCCCTAGATGTATATGAAGTTGCCATTAGAGTGCATGTATGTCTTACTCCTGCTAAGAATATTAATGTTTTTCTGAATTGTTGATGGAAATTCTGAAATCTGCAGGATCGAGATAGATTGATTGATTTCCTCACCTACAGCAAAGTTGAAGAGTTAATCAAAAAGATATCGAAAATGGAAGCTATAACTTTCAGCCAAGAGGTGATAATATGTTTCAAAGATGAGAGAACTGATCCAGCATACAAAATAAATCCAAGCATTGGTTCCGAGTTATATGGAAAATGCATCATGCCATTGACAAAGGAAGTTCAAATTGAGTATTTATTAAGTTAGGATTAAAATTTTAGAATAATTATGCTTATTAGAGCATGTTTATGGCTAAACTAAGATTCATTAAAATGTGTTTGTAATTGACATGTAGGAAAAGTGCATGAGATGCAAAATTTCTGTGTAAAAATTATCAGACAGTGAACTAGATCAGGTGAAGATGTTTGGCACCTTGCATTCACTTAACCCATTGCTCCAAATATTGTGAGAAATTGTATTTTTTTTATCAAACCAAGCAACGTAACATGTACTATATATGATCTTGCTTTGAATTATTTTGTTATTTAATTACACCTTCTTAATGCATGAACTTTTTAAAAAATAGATGATTGCTAGTAAATAAGGTATATGAAGGTTCAAGTTCCACAAATCCATCAAAAAATATGGAACAAAACCATTCATCAATAATTTTTTATTAATTTTTTGGATGATTTGTTTCGGGATGGAACAGTAGAATAATAAAAAATATTAAATTTATACATTCAAAGTAGATATAATAGATAATAGATAATAGATATATATGATAATAGATAATAGATATAAAATTATCTTTAATAATTTAATAGATTGATACAAAGAATTATATTACATTTAATTATTTTAACTACATTACTTTTGTAAACTGAATTATTTGTAACAACATTTTTAGTAATAATTAATAAATAATATTTTTACAATTAAATAATACAATAATAAAATAATAAATAATATTTATTGTACTATTATCCATATTGAATTATTTAAATTATAGAACTTTATCTATATAGAATTATCTAAGATTAGAAATAATATTTAAATGTTTAAATTACAAATAATTATTGACAAACAATATTTAAATTATCTAACTAAAACTTTGCTTTATAATTATTGACATTATAATTTCTATATAACATTAAAATTTAATAAAGCAATCGCAGAGAAATGAATTTTATAATAAAAATACGGATGTAACCCGCGCAAGCGCGAGACATCATCCAGTTGACATATATACATGTTGCACTTTGATACTTCTCTTATTGTTTGATGGATTATTAATAAGTTTAATTTATTTCGAAAAAACCTTTATGTTACTATTTTTTCTGCTAATATTATTGCTATATATAAAATAAAAGTGGTCATTTTTTTTTTTTTTTTTTTTCTTGTTATATATCTCTGTAATATATTTTTTGTAGATTTTCTAGTATTTTTTTTAAAGAGTGTAAAGTTGTTATTATACACGACTATGATTATACATTGAATCTGAATGAGTTTTTAATTAAGCATTTGCAAGGATTTAAAATATAAAATTTTAAAATTTAATTAAGCATTAATTAGTTAATTAATTAGAATGAAATATGAATGTATTTGTTTATATTAGTATTTTTATTAAATTATTATTAAGATTAGAACTCATGATAAATCATAAATCTTGAGTTACATTGTTTATAAAGATTATTTCCATATAGGATGAGCAATTCCTAAAGATCTTTGACCACAATACACAATTGATTTATTTTTACCTAATTAATTCACTAATAACCCACTTATAACTTTTTAGAATGTTCAATGTAATACTCATATTGTGAACCATATATTATATTTCTTCATTAATTAACATTTAGAAAATGTTTAAAATAAAGGGCAAAGACATTCCGTAAGTAGGTAATTCAAATGTAATTTATATATAATGAAAACCAAATACACTAGGACTAGTTATATGAGAAACTTGTACGCCAGAGGCAAATCCGACAATTCCTCGCGCAACATGAGAACAGCATGGCAGTAGACAAACAAAGATCATAAGCAAACAAGTATTGTTGAAGACTATATTATACACAAATGGTGTTTGGGACTTACCTTTTTGTAATATGACTCCTAATTATCTCTACTACTGTGTGAATTTTAATTTTGATCGTGATTTAAAATGATAACTTATAAAATAGAGTATATATTAAAATGGTGTAATATATTTGGTGTGAAGACAAATAGAAAAGCAAACACGTCTTAAATGTGTTTAGCCCATCCATGGCGTTTTTCTGGAAAGAAGTTATACAATTGTGCATGGCACGTAACATAAAAAGTCATTTGAATGTCTCTGAGTTTAATTCACCTAAAGATAATTAGAAAGGATGGTTTCAATAATCTTCACATTCTTCTTATATTTCTTCTTATTCGTGTTTGCTTTTTCATTTTTGGGTTATAAATTTTTTTATTCCTCTGTTAATATATCATTACATGTTATTCAGAGAATAGTTTAGTGTAGAGAACATTGCTTAAATTCATTTCATCAGTATGAATAACTGTGGTTCTCCTTTCTCTATATAAATAGAGCTGCTAAGACGTTGCTCTATATTATATCACCGAGCTCAAATTGATAATATTGAATCAATTAGAATCTGCCTACTATTGTTAGCTTTTATTATAAAAATTTAAAGCTTAATCTCCACAAATAGCAGTGAGATACTCTTTATTAAATATGAAGGAAACATTTTAAGCAAGATATTATTGAGTTTAAAAGCAGAAAATTATAAAATTTGAAATGTTCAATATTAAAGATTAGGCAAATGATGCCTTAGTAATAAACTATGAATGTAAAAAATTTCTTGGTATGGTGGTTAACTCCATTTATGTTATTGTGTTTCTCCTAAAATATGTAAAATTATATAAGATCCGTCTAAGATTCGTATGAGTATTGTCTAATATGAATTCACATAAAGACAAATTGAAGTTCATAAAAGTTAGGCACTCTAATTGTAATGCTAATTCTGACTTAAACAGTAATTCAGCTATAAGGATAGGCAAATCTGCTTTCCAAATTTTGTTAATTGGTTCTATAATTATTTAATGAACTTATAGCACGTACGTTAAACTTAGATATGATGACCTTGAACCACTGAATAAATTTATGTTCACAAAATAACTAAATTTCCTATCTATCAATTACTATCAAAAACTTTCGAATCATTCTGTCATTCCTAAGGGTTCCAATCCGTTGCAACCTGCAAGGGGAGGTAGGTAAAAGCAAGAAAATGCGACATAATCTTTAAACATACTTATTGGTAAATATTACACATGTCAATGGATACAAAGAAAAAACAGCAAACCTCCAATTATCTTACATTATATTCCAGCGTGTTAGAAACACAGACCGTATTATGTTTTGGAATACCGCCTCTCACGCAGTCTTTCAATTCTCCTATAATTCACTTTATATAATGCTCCTTATGACAGTTTCAAGAATTAAGAGCGGATGACAGAAGCCCTATAACAGAATATTTTATACGAATTCATCATTTCATGCTTTCTGGACTATCCATAAAGATCAGAGGGTGAGAATATACATACTGGCCTTCCCCGTAAAATTTCCGGTCATCAATTAGAGCTTTATTAATTGACTATATAATAGAAATACTTTTAGGACATTTCTAATTTTTACGAATATAGTGAAAAAATGAATCTCTACCTTTTCACTTCCTGTATGTGTACTGATATGTATATAAATGCCGGTATCATGCTGGTCAACTCCAATATAGCGCCATAATAAAGAAGAAGAACAGTCAATTCTTCTCCGAAGGTCTATTCGCTCACTATTTTGCACTTAAAAATCTCGATATTATATTTGATAAAAATGTCGTGATGTATGAAGCCAATATTGTTCACTTTTGTTCTTTTTTCTCTAAATTTTAAAATTTAATTAAGCATTAATTAGTTAATTAATTAGAATGAAATATGAATGTATTTGTTTATATTAGTATTTTTATTAAATTATTATGTCAAGTGTATTTTAGAAAATAAAGACAAATGAATTTTCACTTAAGAATTATTCTAAACATAATTTAGTGGAATTAAATTGAATTTCTTATTTTAAATTATAGCATACTAAATATGACGAATTTATTTACAAATAAATTCTATAATAATCATTCATTTGTTCCAATCGGAGTGTAAATGACTCCAACTACATTGTAATAACTAAAAAACAACAACTCTTTTCTTTTTTCCGTAACTCCTTTTGCCCCATCTTATAATTATTTATATACTACATTTCAAATTAGGGATGGAAGCCCAACAGATATTTTAGAATTCTCATTTCTGCTCTGGACTATCTAACGAGGGTATATGTGGTTAATTATAAATAGATTTAGAATCAATACATATAGTGAAATTCTTACCATGATAGATATGGGTAAGATAAAGGTATAAGTCTCTGAGTATCCACTATTTATTACTCGTTATATTAAATGGGTTTGGTTATTGGCACTCATGGTATTCTATCCATTCTTAAGAAAAAATATAAATTAAATAAGTTTCAGTTTGGTTAATTTCGCGAATATTCAACCTGTTGGGAGGGAGGTTGGGGTATTTTAAATAGATTACAAGTAGTAACATTCTAAATGGTTGTGAATTCTATTAATTAAATAAATTTACTACGAATATAAGTTGTAAAATTCTAAACAGATTTATAGGTAATCTCGCTCTTATCCCTATTTAAAATATTTCAATTATGTAAATATTTTCTTAAATTGATTGGTCATATTTTTTAAAAAAATTAAAGTCAAAATGACCTTAGTTCTAATTTGATAACACTTAATTATATAATAGTAATTATTTAAAATATTAAATTAAACAAATATTCTTCTTAATACAAGAAATCATAAAATAAAAGGAAGAACAGTTCCCTTTCACTGTTATAAGAATCAACCCACTAGGCACTAGTTGATGTAAATTGTGCCCACTACCATTTTGAGGCTACACATGATCTCGAGCTGCGTTCCCATTAGGGAATGCACTATTGGAAGTCAAACTAATTAACCATTTATCTTTCTTTTTTTTTTTTTTCCCAATTAAACATGAGGGTCTTGAATATTCATTACAAATTATTAATTATTACAGAGGTAGAAATTAAACCTAAGACTTTTAAGTGGCCAGCATCATACTTGTCATTTAAACTAATAATCATTTATTAATTAATAATTTATCATTATCTTTAACTAATATAAACTGAATGAATTAAATTTTTTATTAGAAATATTAAATTAAATTTGATTTGAATAGAATAGAAATCCCGGAAAACAACATTTTACTTTTCGTGGTCAGAAGCGTGATATCACCGTAAATTCATCTGACCCATGTTAGTAAATAAGAGCACCTCATGGTATAGACCAAAAGAAAAACTAAAAATTTGATGTCGAATCTAACCATAGTCGTTCTTAGCTATATCTATAGCAACATTTACAAGCTTCATCTCCTTCTTTTTCTTCTTCTAACTTTTTTTTTTCCTTTGCAAATATTAAAGAAACATTCAGACCTATGCTTTTATCTTTTATCTTTTATCTTTTTTTTTTTAATTACTTTTGCAGTGTTTGGATGCTTTATTTTTAATTAATAATAATAGTAATTCATAATAGTCAAGCAACTTTAATTTGGAAACTGTTGCAAACTTCTATTTTTCTTTTTTGTTCTGCTTTTTTATTGAGATATTGATACCTTTCTTGCTTCTTCTTCTTCTTGCCTCTTTTGTCCTGTTAGAGATTACTATGTTAACCGATGAAATGGAGCCTGTGGGATACTTGGATGAATTTGACTTTCTATTTACCGACATTGAGAAAAACAATCCATACGAAATAAACTGAGTAGGAGTTCAAATTTCTATACTCTGTTTTATTTATCGTTGAAGGTAATTGTATAATAATAATCAGTATTTTGAAAATCAGACCGGATCGGTTAACTCACAAACTCACGAACTATTTTTTGATCTGGTTCGATATGATCTAATTTTTACTAAAACCCGGTCAGTCTTAATTCTAAACAAAAAAATGCTAAATTCTTCACATAAAATAAAAGGTATTGAAAAACTCATACCTTGAAATCCACTCACTTATTTTTGTTAAAAAAATTTCATAATAAATAAAATGTTCAAAAATTCTTATTTTATAACTAATAATTATTTATTATTTATTTAATAAAATAATAAAAAAAAGTATAATTTAACTAGAACACAAATATTTTTATATTTTGTGTGATTTATGAACCATTTAACATTTAAAATATTAGAAGTTTTATTTTTGGTTTGTCTTGGTTTGGACAATGAATGACATAAAAATTAGTAGACGCAAATTAATAATAGATGATAAATGGTTTGCAAAATAATCATATATTTATAAGGATAATGCAGCTTGAAACAATTCAAGAGGGATATTTTCGAATTTTACTAATTGTATTTACATTTCATAATTTTCTATTAATTAAATGTTATCATGTAAAGATGTAAATATCTTTTGCTATAGATGGGGAATTATGATAATTAGATTTGAAATTCAAATTATTTGTTGATTCTTCAGCAGCATTTATTGTGTTTAATTAGTTTCAATGCAATGACTTTTTTAGTTCCAACAACTTTTTATTAGTGAATTAATTATGATTAAATATATAATATACGATATCCCAGTTCAGACATGATGAAAGAGTATGAATTTTGTAAGGGTATAAAAATCCAGAAACTACGCAAAAAACGCCTCCAATCGGAAGACACTGTGGGTTTAAGAGCTCCACATAATCTCGACCGGATGACTACCATCCGTGCATTTTCTTGAATCTGGATCTGCGAATATGGTGTGATTCCCTTATTGATTCTAATGAACTTATAAATACATGCCCACCCGCCGTCCCTCTTTTACGGTCACAGAAATCATATTCTTAATTTTCTAAGCACAAAAAAAGTTATAATAACCCGACCTTGACTCAATTATTAAATAGTGCTTCACATAAAACTTAAAAGGTGTTTGTATCTGGAAAAATACTAAAAAAATAAGCACTTATAGATATAATCCGAGGATAAAACAGTCATATATATGTGTTATGATTATAAAAAAAATATTATAAATACCCAACAAACTATATTAATTATTAAAATTATAGTCGGATTAAAACACTTGTGCTCAAAGGTAAATAATTAAATCTACAATATCTAACTATATTTAGTGCGTGGTTATAACTTATATGTGAAATTTTTTATTTAATTTTTATTTTATTTTATCATTAAATAAAAAATATTTAAGAAGTATAGTGAAATATAAAAAAGTTTGAAAATAGTATTTATATTTTATACTAGAATATCCTAATACTATTGTCTATATTATTAATAAAGTTTTGTTGTGTCACTACTTAATAGATTACAATTTAAAATTAAAAACTATGAAGTTTAAAATATTTATATAAGAAGGATATGTATTTAATATTTTTTTGTCGTATCTGTTAGTTGCCCATCACATATGGTTTTTTATGGGGGACATTACCATGTTAATGATGACAATAAAAATTAGATCAAGCCAAAAAATCTCGAACTATAAATTAATATTATATGTAATTTATAAAGATAGATGGAAAAAGAAATGGATAATTTAACGTGCACGGAAAAATAAAGAAAACTAATTACCTCAAAAAATTTTGATAGATTTGTATGAGACGGAAATATAGCAAGCTATCAGAAAAACAGAATATCCTAAATAGAGGGTATAATTATATCAGATATAAATATTAAATATATTACCTTAAATTGATTATATGAGAATACCAAATTTTTTTCATTTATATTATTTATTTTTTATGCTAATTAATTTAAAATGCTCTATCACCTAGAAATCAAAAAAGATTGATAAAACAAAAATTTATCCTTTATCTGTTTTTTTGTTTCTCTATTATTTGATCTTGTCGGGCTGAATTACTTTTGTATTAATTACTTGTATTGAAAATTCACAAAGATCATTATTTGTTAGGATTTCCTGTTTCAATTGCAGCGATGTTATTTATTTGTGTTTTAATTTATGTTTTTCTCCACCATATGCACCCTTTACTTGACTTGCCTATATTTTCCCTTTATAGCGTCATAAAAATTTTCTCCTTTTAAAAATCTAATATATCTTTCATATTTAAATTATGTATGTGTCAGAATACATTAGGGCAATTTATGTATCTTATATAAAAAAGGGAAAATATCATTAAAATTTAATTATAAAAGTTATTAATATTAATCAATATTACCTATAACTTATAAATAATTATATATATATATATATATATATATATCACTTTACACTTATATTTTTTATTTGAAAACGGGGCGTCATAGATATACCCTTACTTAAACCATATTATAACTATATTGGAGAATATCGTAATGACACAGATTTATGTACATGCAAATCTATAATAGTAACATATCTACATCCTCATAGCTGGATAATGGTTTATGTTTCATAAAAAATACGTCCATGTGACACGACTTATTTAATTAAACTCCTTAATAATACTGGCGTAGCCGCAAGACAACCTATAATCAATTAGCCATTATTAGTATGAGCTAATAACATGGTAAATTGCTTATGGTAAAACATATAATATGGAACTCATACAATAGTATTCACACTTCTCACCACTCAAACCGAATAAATTAAATAAGATATTTCAACGAGATAATTTGCGTAAATAACCATATAAAAAAACAAATATAAAAATAAAAAATAAAAATGAACAGATAAGAAAAAGGGCTACTCAAAGACAGGAGAAACAGAAGAGACCTGTCATAAACATTCATCAATACTATTGGTAGATCTAAATTATTCACTTACAACAACTCCAGTTAAAGGTGCATTATAGATATACAATGACCTTTTATAATATTTGATAAGAAACCCAAACATTAAAACAAATATAATTAAACCTAGACCTTAAATCATTTATTAAATAATTTTTCCAACTTCTGTGAATACTAATATATGAATTGACATTTGATATCACACATCCACGACAAAATTCAAATAAAAAATAATAACGAAACTACCGAAAAAAATGACTAAATTTTGTCAGATTTATTATCATACTCCTTGGAATATCAAAATGGCCGACATGAAATAATTAATATTATAAGTGTTGAAAAATAAATAAATATAAACAAGGATAGATGGGTGAAAAAATCATAGAATAACTAATTGTTTTGTTACAATACCAACTATTAATTCAAATCACCAAAAAGTGTTCTATGTAGCTTGTCTCGACTGCTTAACGTATAAGAGCCGTAAAATTCGTCTCGGAGGAGACATTATATTACGAATCTTATAAAATTGTCATACAATTCTGTAATTTTGGTCTTAGAGATCGCTCCCCCATGATTATTTTCAATTAAAAGAAAAAGAAGGTGCGGAGCTGGAGGGACAAATACTTTGAAAAATTCTCATCCTTTTAAAATCGCTTATTTGTTTTACGGGATCGATTTTAACTATCATACTTTAAAAAAAAAAAAAAAAAAAAAAAAAAGAAAGAAAAGAAAAGGCAAGAAGGAGAACAGAAGAGAAATGATATACAAACAAGAGATCTAAATCACTTCACAACCCAGTAAGGTAAAATGCCTTTTATTATTGAGAACCAACAAATAATACAGACTAACATTATTATTTCCAACTTCGAAACCAATGCATTATCTCTCAAGAAATCAAATAAAAAATAATAAGAAAAACGAAATACTATTTGTACAGATTTTAACACCAAATGCAACTGAAATAAAAAGAAAAAAAAAAAAAAAGAAGGGAAAAATCAGATACAATTTGTACACTATTATCACCAAATGCAGTAGCTGCCCGCTTAACGAAGAGCCGAATGCGGGACAAAAAACTGAAAAACCACAATCTGTGGACTAGGGTTGTCACCCAAGTGGAACTGCATATGAATCCCTATGGTCGATGATACACATATTTTGTTCTGGGATCCACAATAAGACCCTTTCCTCCACTTACTTCTAAATCATGCCTGCATTAATAGCATTTACAAAATATTAGAATCTTCTTATTTTAACTGCACTTCGGAGTTTGGACCACGTCTGAAGAATTCAGAATAAAGGGATCAGAATCAGAAGGCAGAGCAACTGCTCCCGAGGAACATTGGTTGTATTGATATGAATGAATTATGAAATACAAATTGAAAATAAATATAAGATGGTAAAAGATAAGGAAAACTTAACTGGAAAACAAAGTCTGGAATGGTCAACTGCTCCCGAGGAACATGCCTGAACAGCTGTAGAAGCCGATCAACATATACCACTTTTTTCCAGGTCTAGAGATCAATTTCAAAAAAATAGTCATAGTAAAATTGCTGCAGGTATTGCCCCATTCACAATAAGAAATAGAATTAGACATACCACATTATCAACAAATAATTGCAGAGCAAATATCGTAGCCTTCAGGTGAAAAGAAGGATGAAGAACATATATAGCCTGCATGGGCAGATGAGGATTTCAAAGCTAAGTAGGAAGACAAATATTCCCTAATTAGATAAAAAGTACTGTTGCATACATGCAGGTTCCGCTGGTGTTTCCGACCAAGTATTTGTTGCAACCTTCTCATCCATCCCAGATCTGGTTGACTGTATATAACAGGAAAAAGTATATATAGAGAAGGCTTGTATATTTCAAGAAATGAGTTTCACATGATTGGTAATGTCAATAATTTTTTTCTAACTGATAAACTAATAGATCTGTCTAGATGCACAAGTACTGTTTCCATTCTTTGTTCAGATAAGCAAAACCATTTTAAGACCACTCTCCAATTATTGGACCATTATCCACTGGGTAAAATAGAAGTCATACATGAAATATAACAAAATTCTATCCAATAAAGCATTTTATAAAATAAAATGTGGAGAGTTCTATATATTACCCAGATAATCAAATATTCTGATTAATCTTTCAAGATGACAGAAAAGCGTGCCAAGCTTGTGATAACAATCAATTCCCACTTCTCACACAAAAGAAACTCGATAAGAATTTAATATACTATTAAAATCGTAAAGTTGAAGAACAACATAAGGTGAAGAATAATAGGGCTTGATATTTCATTATAGTCAGTTTAATAAAACCAATCAGCCTCTTTTCACATGTATTGGTTTTATCATGCATGAATATCATATAATCAAATATTCTGATTAATCTTTCAAGATGACAGAAAAGCGTGCCAAGCTTGTGATAACAATCAATTCCCACTTCTCACACAAAAGAAACTCGATAAGAATTTAATATACTATTAAAATCGTAAAGTTGAAGAACAACATAAGGTGAAGAATAATAGGGCTTGATATTTCATTATAGTCAGTTTAATAAAACCAATCAGCCTCTTTTCACATGTATTGGTTTTATCATGCATGAATATCATATAATCAAATATTCTGATTAATCTTTCAAGATGACAGAAAAGCGTGCCAAGCTTGTGATAACAATCAATTCCCACTTCTCACACAAAAGAAACTCGATAAGAATTTAATATACTATTAAAATCGTAAAGTTGAAGAACAACATAAGGTGAAGAATAATAGGGCTTGATATTTCATTATAGTCAGTTTAATAAAACCAATCAGCCTCTTTTCACATGTATTGGTTTTATCATGCATGAATATCATATAATCAAATATTCTGATTAATCTTTCAAGATGACAGAAAAGCGTGCCAAGCTTGTGATAACAATCAATTCCCACTTCTCACACAAAAGAAACTCGATAAGAATTTAATATACTATTAAAATCGTAAAGTTGAAGAACAACATAAGGTGAAGAATAATAGGGCTTGATATTTCATTATAGTCAGTTTAATAAAACCAATCAGCCTCTTTTCACATGTATTGGTTTTATCATGCATGAATATCAAGTCAGTTTAATTAAAACCAATCAGGCCTCCTTATTCACTATGTATTAATTCGGTTTTAACTATACATAATTTAGTCTTATAAATCTAGTGTTCTAAAGTCCAAATCAGGACCATAAATTTATGTGTAAATGCCGAATAATAATTTCATGAGATTGTAATAAGTGGTGCGTCTATTCAAAGAATGTACACACGGAATATAAAGCGTGCCAATGCCTTTTCAGGAATCTGATCCAAACAGGTTCGGACAATCAACTTATGCCCGCACAATCTTTGTCCGGAGCAACAAATACAGAATAAATAGCCTGGCGAAACCTAGAGATAATTTTGTTGTATAATTTTTATTTTAACACCATCCAGATAATATAAGGTGTTAGAAAAAGAACCCAAACCATAGTATATCGTGTGAAGATAACAAGTCTCGTAAGACCAACGGCGGCTTTCGAATCCTGGTTTTTTCCATTATAAGTACACAATTTTTATATTTTAAATCTAATTTTCAAGATACTCATTCTTATGTAATTCCTTCACACCTGTATTATTTGTGGTTTTTTTGTTGGCAAAAGTTTGTGAATTCATTATTTGGGAAATTATCACTATATAACAAATTAGGAAGAACGTCGAGATGCCAGACTAATCTATGCATTCCTAAAATAAATGAAATTAAGATGATAATTCATTACAAGCAAAATTCCAGAAGACCACTTGTAATTTTTTTTCCTAAAAATATATACAACACAGACCACATTAACTCATTAAGTTCAAGCCATTACATAAATATTTCCTTATAAATAAAGTATGTATAAAGTAGTGATACCGCTGTAGGAAATGGAATATGATACTTACAAATATATGTATAGGCTTTTATATTTGAGATAATCTAAATAATACTGTAGTCAATATATCCATGTAAATAATATTATAAGTTCGTGATAATGAGAATATATGTAGTTATAAGATAGAACCAACAACAAGGTATTAAGCGCTTCTATTCATATATAGAAAAATACACATAAGATATAAAGTGATACAAGATCAAGGAGCAGTCCTATAGAATAGTACTCATAGAAAAAATAAATTTTGTGTAATTCTAAAAATTATTCATCCAGATTAGATCAATATAGAGTTTCTCAAATATATTTCCTATCAAAATATGTCTATAATACAACCCAAAATAAAATACAAGAATGATTTGCTAGCGTAATGGTTGTGTGATTATATTCAATAATATAAGCCTAGATATGACTTTGGCTGGAAATAAATAACTCAACTTGGATGTCACAAAACCAATCACAGCAGCTAAAAACCCTCGCGTTTCGAGATTTTCATTAGACGTAAACGTTAAGAAACCGAAACGGAACTTAGAAGCATCAAAAGTACTTGTGCTTCTCACGGACTAAACAGGGTTCTGATAACCATTCCATATTAATTCAGTATCTGTGCTCAACTCTGGACTAAATCGGAATAACTCCAGCTATTCCTATTCGCGAAACCAGTGAGTAGAAACCATGACAACAGGGGGCAGAGATTGATTGAACATAAATATCGGCCCGACAAAAAGAGAATCCCCAACCAGATAATGGAATATCAGAGATGGTATTATGCTGAAATACTGGTTACGAGTTACTTCAGTTCTATGCAAAGAAACAAGCAATATGGAATATCAGCAATTTACAAAAAAACTGGTGTGAAAAGGGCCAGATATAGAGCACTTTCAATAAACACTAACTACCTCTTTTACGTCTGGAGTCTAGCGCAACCTACATAAATATGTTGATGCAAAAATGACCCAAGCAGCCTTGCGTAAAAGAGACAAAAACGTAATTAACTCTGGTGGTCTATAAATTTGGTGAAGATACTTCACCAAAGAGAAAGATATTTCATTTCCTCAATTAGTTATTTTTCAAAAGAGCGATAAAAATTCGTTGAAGTAGCACGCATCAAAGAAGAGGTCATGTGCTTAACGACGATTTCATATCTGGAATCTCAGAAAAGATTAAAAAGAGAACTTTTATTAGCGACTCGTTGGTCAAAAGTTAAACACTGGGGTTATTTTCTATGTGGAATAAGAAGCTGAACGACGAAGTATGAAGACATCTTCACGTTATTCACCAACAGAATTTAATCATTGAGCACGCAGGGACCAAACCCCAAGTATTATTTTTCCTAATTTTATTCCAACACGCCTTTATACAATGTCCTCTCACTGGGCACATTCTAAATAATCTACACCATCTGCGCTATAGAGCAGTTTATATCCTTAGATATATTCTCTCCTTTGGCATAGAAAACAACAGTTGCAGCCATTCTGATGCTTGTCGTGTGCCTTACAATCTCCAACCTCGTGCCGAACTCTAATTGTGAAAATGGGCTGGGTGCAAATCCATGAACTAATGTGTAATTCTCAAGCCAGAGTATCGGAAACGATTTCCTCCTTTGACGTAGTATATTTAGCTGTGGACCATATAATAGAGCATATCATATAGTTACTTCATTCAATGCTAACCCTCGAAAGTTAATTAAGGCTGGAATAGCTCTACTAACGAAGTAAATGGTCGTAACAACAGTTATTACCAAATTAGTGATTGCTAATAGTGATGGAGCTTGATTATAAGCGTGCCAAGCTTGTGATAACAATCAATTCCCACTTCTCACACAAAAGAAACTCGATAAGAATTTAATATACTATTAAAATCGTAAAGTTGAAGAACAACATAAGGTGAAGAATAATAGGGCTTGATATTTCATTATAGTCAGTTTAATAAAACCAATCAGCCTCTTTTCACATGTATTGGTTTTATCATGCATGAATATCATATAATCAAATATTCTGATTAATCTTTCAAGATGACAGAAAAGCGTGCCAAGCTTGTGATAACAATCAATTCCCACTTCTCACACAAAAGAAACTCGATAAGAATTTAATATACTATTAAAATCGTAAAGTTGAAGAACAACATAAGGTGAAGAATAATAGGGCTTGATATTTCATTATAGTCAGTTTAATAAAACCAATCAGCCTCTTTTCACATGTATTGGTTTTATCATGCATGAATATCATATAATCAAATATTCTGATTAATCTTTCAAGATGACAGAAAAGCGTGCCAAGCTTGTGATAACAATCAATTCCCACTTCTCACACAAAAGAAACTCGATAAGAATTTAATATACTATTAAAATCGTAAAGTTGAAGAACAACATAAGGTGAAGAATAATAGGGCTTGATATTTCATTATAGTCAGTTTAATAAAACCAATCAGCCTCTTTTCACATGTATTGGTTTTATCATGCATGAATATCATATAATCAAATATTCTGATTAATCTTTCAAGATGACAGAAAAGCGTGCCAAGCTTGTGATAACAATCAATTCCCACTTCTCACACAAAAGAAACTCGATAAGAATTTAATATACTATTAAAATCGTAAAGTTGAAGAACAACATAAGGTGAAGAATAATAGGGCTTGATATTTCATTATAGTCAGTTTAATAAAACCAATCAGCCTCTTTTCACATGTATTGGT
This sequence comes from Jatropha curcas, assembly GCF_014843425.1. Next base: position 17,703 of record NW_023591565.1, on the reverse strand, counting down.
TTTATCATGCATGAATATCATGGAAGAAGTGAGATGCAAACCATCCATTGACAAGATAAAATTTCAAGCAAAATTCAGCATGTAATTTTCAAATTCAACCATACAAAAAAACCTTACAGCTGTAAAGAGGCCGCTGAATGGAAATATACAATAGTGTAAGGCTTTTGTATCAACGGCTCAAATTCCTGAAAATTTAGTGGTAAAGATATAGTATAAGTAGAACCAACAACCAAAGGTATTAAGCATCAAGAAATTATCCAAAATAGAAACAAGAGCATCAGAAGACAGAAAAATAACTGAACTAACAGCTGCATATAGAGTCCATATTCCATCAGCAAAACCTAATAAAAGGAATGCAGGTGGGAAGCAGTAACCTAATTACCTTCACCACATAAAGCACAAACCGCTCTAGGTCAAGACACCGAAGCAAGAAATGTGCTCCGACAACAACCATTACAGGACGGCCCTCACTATCTACCCCACCACGATAACTGAAACAGAGAGATGATTGAACATAAATATAGGCGACAAAAGAGAATCCCAAAGACATGGTAAATATATGAACTTTGTACTACAAAGAAACTAGAATTTTACAAAAAGGTGATAGTGGCCAAAAATACACTTCACAGCCACTACAAACCAGTGTACACCAGCAGCCTCAAAGGAAAACTAAACTGTGTATGAGAACACAGAATTCTTCAATTAGTTAATTTTCAAGAGCAATAAAAAATTCAGTTATGAAGTAAGCACGCAATCAAAGAAGAGGTGCATGTGCTTACACAATTTTCATCTCTGCAATCTCAGAAAGATTAAGAGAATTTGCTTTAGCAAGGTATCTGGAGTGAAGAGAGTACTCTTCAGCAACAGATAATGGCGGACCACCAAGATCACCAAATCCAAGCATTTTAGCACAATTAAATCCACTCTGCGCTTGAGCAGTTTTTTCCCATTGCTCCTTGCGCCTCTGATCTGGATCCTTAATCAACGACATGAAAGCTGGATCCAGATATGAATCCAAGTACGACGAGTTTCTGTAAGGATAATACTCATCCACTCAGATAATTAGGTGAATATAACAATAGGCCAGTAAAAGTCTAATGATCATGAACCATAAGTCCACTAAATATATATGGACAAGGAAAATACAAGAGCAATAAAAAATGACTTGCACTCACCACAAACGCAACACTGCATATGACAATAATACAGAACTGCTCAGCATTTGGAAGCATTTCATGCTTATAAAGCAATTTTTCCAAGTTATACCTCTTATTAAGCAAAAATAAAGAATATTCATAAGTCATGAAAGCAGCTCCAACCCATATGAAAGAGGGAAATTATTTAGAACAGAAAAACCAGAGAAACAGGGACAGCTGGAATATAAGTTGATGTATCTTTTAAAGTCAAGAGAGAATTTCTTGCCCAGAGATCCTCTCAGCCATTTGCTCCACAGAATTCAAAAGTCAAAGGGGGGCAAGGAACTAAATCAAACATTATTACACCTTCATTCTTCACTATTCCACAGCTCCTTGCTTAGTGGTCCAATAGCAAATACTTTTGGCTTTAAAACGTCAATCTATTTTAAAAATGATAACTACACAGCAACTAAACTTAAGCAGTAAAAGAGCATAAAGTATAATAAGACCTTCAAAGTTATTGGGTAATGTCAGAACAAAGAGTTAATTTCTTGTAAATATCAAATAAACCATTCAGTTGCAATAACACATATCCTACATGTAATCAAATGCATAAAACCAAAGAATTCACTCATGAAAGGAGGAACATATGAATTTTGGCAATGTTAGGTAAAACAGAAGTTAATGACAGAAACCTAGAGCACTCCAATAAAGGTGCATGCCTCATTTTATTATACACACAAATACATATCATCGCAGAGAAGGAATTATACTTCTCACACCAAAAAATGCCAAAATTAAAAACACTAGCTTACTATATAGTTCACCTCCAATTTGGCGTATATTATCTGTAATTTAGAAATGAAAAACAAAACAAAAAATAAAATGTAGCAAACCAAACTGAAAAGCAACCATGACCAAAAACTATACAACAAAATGTCGATGATAATGTATTATTTTGAAGAATAATTAAGTTAAACTAACCTTCGTACCAAGCCAACATCACTGACAGGAAGGTCAACTTCAGCTTGGGGTGGTTTTGAAACAGTTTTCTTGGGTAAAGGCTTTATTCTGATTTTACGTTCATCTATTATTGTCTCGCCATTCTCATCACCAACATCAGCAGGAAGCTTTGAGATTGCCACCTCCTCCTCATGTTTGTCTCGAGGAAAGTAAAGTGGCAGCAATCTACATTGTAAAACAGCAAATGGAATATTCACTAAAATGTTCATGCTTCTATTAAAAGCATACCCATAATAAGAAAAATGAAAAATGCCATGTCACATTGAGGCATCATAACATTTTTTTTAAAGAAATTAGACATTTCACATCTTGAAGGCAACACAAATGAAATACCTCTTATATATTTCAGTATCAGTAGTTGTGGCTGTACAAAAGACAACAGCTGTGATTTTATCTTTTTGCTTCTCAAGAAAACGCCGAACTGTCCCTGAACAATAGAAAATTAAACTTTAATCTGATTTCGATAGAAAAAATGACATGATGGCACACAAAACTGATGCATGAGTTAGAGCACATAATGGGCAGGTCATTCGATAATTTCATCCAAAAAGTAACTAAAAATGGATGGGTAATTAACTTTCTAAGAAATGAGGACAGCACAAAAAGCATGTCCAGATGGAAACATTTGGGAATCTTACTTATTGCAACATGTGCAGCTGGTTCACGTGGATAGTTTTTGGTCTCCGTATATATACAGCCCATAGCAATGCTGCAAGTTTTGTATGTCAAGTGAAAATTAGTCCACATCCTAGGAGAAGCACAATAACAAACAGAATAAATAGAACAAATGGTGTTTCATGTGCTCCCAAACAACCTTTGAAGCCCATTTTCAATCATAAACTCAAGGCAAGACCGATAACAGTGACTCAAAGCATTCTCTGCAGCTGTATGATATTTCACTGCATACTTAGGACCGACTGTGTGTATAACTCTCCTGTCACAAAAATGAGGGGGGAAACAATTAAAGCCTTGCAGCACAATGTGGATACCTTGGAAAAAAAAAAAAAAAAAAAGAAGCACCAAATAGCCAGTATAAGTTAACAAAAATATAAGTATAGGTGAAAAGTGCAAATTTTGTGATACATTGCAAAACATTTACAATACCGCGTGGATTCTATAGCATAAAGAATCATTTTATTTCATGCAAGAATCACTCAAAGACACTCTTTCAAATGCTTGGATAACAATGATAATTTCATGGGATTTTTTGATAGGCTTGCTGGCTGTGGACTTTATATTTGCAAACAACAGACAAACGCTAATAAAAAGATAACACAGCCCTAGCAAAATCACAAGATAACAAGAAAAATACATGCAAATCATACTAACAAACATGAAATACTTTGGCATAAGAAGTAAGATGCATCATTAGAGTTTCTGATATAACATGCACATGGGAGAAAAATACAGGATATCTATTAGTTGTCATATGAGGCATACATGAACAGAATAAAAGACAACGCATAGAAATGCACTGGTATACAGACCTAGCAGGGAGGCCATACGCATTAGTAACTTTCGCCATCCCTGTTCGACATCCACCCTGTCAGAAAACAATTGTACTTCAAGTCATATCTTGCTTCACCTTGAGACATGCACATTAAATTTATCTACTGCAGATACTGTTGATTATGACTCTTTATCCAATGATTAGACATGTGATGTGTTTGATAAATAAATGTGCCAGCAACTAATGCCTTGAGGCAAAGCCTTATCAAACTTACAAATCAAACTAAAAAATTCAGATGATAGCCAAAAAATAAGCCATAGCATACCAGTGTAGCGCACTCTTCTGCAAGGCCAGGTCCAGCTGCTGCATGCAGACCAGGACTGCTGTGTGCTTCATCCAGGTTCTGCAAGCCACCAATTTAAATGCATATGAAGGGTGCTGGAAATGACTCATTTGTTCTAATTACTAGTGTTTACTTCAGAAAACTTAATAGAGAGTTGTATGGCGGACTTCCAGGTAGAGGCTCAAATCAACTTCTGCAAATTTAAACTTTCTGTGTGGCTTTTTCCATAAGTAAACAATTAATACTGTCAGTATTTTGAAACTTACCTCGTTTGTAGAATTCACAACAGCATCAACCTCAAGACTCCATGGGTTTCCCCTCCATAAATAAATTTTTGAGTTGATTTCATGATTGACAGGAAACCTTGATACCATTCCATAGCCACTACTTTCTCCCTCAGTAGAAGATGTTAAAGGATCAGGAAAATATGAATTGGTAAATGAAGGATCATCAATGTCATAAGCAAATGATGATCTATTCTCTGCATCACTCCACCGTGGAACTTGATCCAAAGTCACAACAGAATCCCCACTATCAGTGGGTGATCCACCTCGAGTTGGGGTGGCTGTAGCCCCACTCCAGTACATGTTCTGGAAATGTCAAATCTAAGTATCCTACTATTTGGGCAGCTTTAGCCAGCACGTGTAATGTCCAATAGTTTTACAACCAAAACATCAAAACGCAACCACTTGAATTTTGGAATGAAAAATCACACCCTGGGAAAAGAAAAAATAAATCAAGCTCAAACTAAAACTCATCATCTACACATGTACGATCACAGTTACTCAACAAACCATTATCAGCTCGAAATCAGAACAAATATTTACATACCATATACATAAGCAAGCATTACTCAATTTTCAATAATCTCTATTAATTTTGAAGAGAACTGACAGTAAGAATTTCAACCCAAACAAACAAAATTTTCATTCCTAATAAAACTCATATGACAACGACGCCCAAAAATCCTCAATTCTAATCCAATTCCACTGCAATTAAGTCAAATAAGAGCAAAAAAGCGACACGGAAAATGAAAATCCTATTTTCCTTTTCTTCACCTCCACTTTTCCTCAGTAACCAAACAGATAAAATCAATTTCTGAGGCTTCAAACCCTAATTTTGAGAATATAATGAAGAAAGTTTAATTGAAGAAGCATATAAATCTGAGAGTAGAGAGCCGTACCTGAAATTGGTGAACTTTGAATGATTGAAAAATGGAATTTTATATTTTTTTAATATTCGGTTTGTGAGAAGTTTCATCGCTGGCTCGATCAGCTCGCAATTGGCGAAGCTCACAGTCATTTGGTTTGGCCAGAATTGGAAATGGCATCAAAATCTTATTTGCAATTGTCCTTTTGCGCACCGATTCACCAAAATATCAAAATAATCCCTTTAGTTTTCTCTTTATTCCATTAAGACCTTTTTTTTTGTTTTTTTTTAGAAGAAATGTAGGATTACGGATTGTAATTTGTAGGGAATACCTTATATATACCTTACCTCTTATCTTCAATATAAATTTAAAATTTGAAATTTTAAAATATTTAGAATTTTAATTTAGTATGGCAGAATATCCCTTTGAAGATATTTTTAATATATTTTTATTAATTTGCTTACAATTAAATAAATCAATATAGATGTGGACCTGCCTTTTTCTTCAAACCTATTTAAGATGGAATATTCTATGATCAATTTCTGATCTACTTAAGTGGAGACAAATTGTTAGATGTTTTCTGAAAAAAGTAGAAGGTTTTGGCTTCCAAATTGCAAACCATTTTTACCAACAACAACTATCTTTTCTTTCCTTTTTCCTTTTGGTTTTATGATAATGGCGATAAAATTATATCGCTGTTTAAAATAAAAGATTCATATAATTGATCGATAATAAAATTAAATTGATATTTAAAAATAAAAATTCATATGACTGACTCTAAAGCTTAATTGTTGTTGTTGACGTTGTATACTTATAATAAAATGATTTGATTGCAATTTCTTTTTCTTATTTGGTTTAAGGTTGAAAATACTATCACATGTCCATGATATAATTGTTTGGCTTGATTAGATTAATTTAATATTAATTATAAAATAAAAAATAGAATAATTTATAAGTTAAAAATCATAGTTAAGATACCCTCATTTAACAAATCCTTATAATAATGTCAACTAATTCTTATTTTTAATAAATCCTTTGACTTCGTGTTTCATTAATATATCATTTTTAGTAATTATATTAAATTAAATTACTTCTAATTACATGTTAACTAAATAATTGAACTATTTAATAAAAATTACTTTGAGTAGTTTTGACAAACACTTTCAATTACTTATTTTTAAATTGGTTTAAAAGTTAAAAATTAAAAATATCTAGCCACGCTAATCATATGTGAGATTTATGAATTTCATATAATCTATGCATTATGCAATCATCGAATTTCACATTCCATTATTTAATTAGAAAACATAATTTTTTTAGTTTTAAAGTATTTTTTTTTAAAACAAAAATAAATGGTTTAAATCTCATAATTTATGAAAGAATTCCACCTCTTCAGGTTTCTGCAGCCATATTACTCTAATTTGCATATATAATTTCAATTAAGACCAAATCACATAGGATTTTGCTCTCTATTAGGTTGAATAAATAAACTAGTGATCAGCTGTAAGGAAAAGTAATCACTAAAACAGTTTCAATCTTTGATTCCAGCCTTCTGTTTCAGCATGGAAATGAACTTTTCTTTTTCTTCCGGCGACATTCCCTCTGCAGAACAATCTCCGACACCCCATTCTGCTCCACGAACACAGTACTTGTCAAGTATTTCTTGACGATTCCTGCAGAAAACTTGATAATATTAATGTATGTAAAGATGACAACTTGATAATATTATTAGTTTTAAACTAACTACTAAATAATCACTTTTCTTTGTTCTGCTTGGATCGCTCTAGTAGCTTCTTAAGTATGGGAGATGATTTGAATCGTTCATCATTTTCTGCATACTTCTTCTGGTTTTCTTCTGCAGGAGATAATGACAGTTGATAAATACCAGGCAAAGCATGAAATAAACTTGGAAAGAATGGTACTGGTATATAAAATGAACAAACCATTGAACCGGCTAAGGAAGTCGATTTGAGGAAGTTGGGGACCAGGGACCGATTCTAACCCAGAAAATCCTGACATAAATCCAGCTCTAGCTGCAATGTAAAACCCATAAAAAGCAACCAACTTATTATGTACAATCCTTGTTCGCCATTGTTTCATTATGCTCAATAAATTGCTAATGATGAACTACTTGAGTTAATAGCAAATTTATTAATAGAGAAATTAAGCAGAAACACATACGGAAGAGAAGAAATTAAATTACCTGGAGTTGCAGAGAGAAGCAAAGCAAGAGAAGCAGCCAAAGGAAGAGACTTGTGAATGGTGACTTTGACTTGTTGGTAATTAGATGGTAAACAACAAGAAGCAGATGAAGAAGAAGAAGAAGAAACTGTGGGTTTGGTATTGAATTTGAAGCCAATTTTGGGAGATGAAATGTGAGAGAGAGTGTTCATTATTCTCCCCAAGCTGCGAAAGTAAGATAACAAGAGCAACAAACGGCTGATATTAATCAACCAAAGTTCAATAAGCAGGCTTTCGTGTCAGTCAATTATTGGTTCCGCGGTTTGGGCAGGGATATTTAACATTTTTATAATTTTATTTTAAAATCATTTATTCAAAATTTTTACGGAAAAGTAAATTGATAAAAAAAATAAAAAATTCTCAAATTCTCAAAGGATATAATAATAATATTTAACATATGTTTTTCCTTCTTCTCTTCCTTATTGATCTCCTTACACAGTTTCTCTTAATCATCAAACCTCAACAACATCCACGTAACTCTCTTGTCTTTCTGTTAGTCTCTTTTGCTCTCTCTTTTGAAATTAATTGGGTGATATAAAACTTCAAGTAATTTGGGCTTTTTTTTGGGCTTTTTCGAGTACAATGTCCTATTTGCCCTAAATTGACCCGTTGAAGAAAAAAGATAAATCGATCCATCATTAAAGGCCCATTACCAAATTGCCTAAGATCCGTTTCTGTTTCTTTGAGTTTGTTCTTTTTTGGGTGGGAGAGATCCACTAATGAAGGCCCATACAAAATTTTTGCTCCTTTTTTTTTTTTTTTTTTAAAGATTTGTGTATTATTTCTATTATTTTTGTCTGTTTGCTAATGATTCATTTGTCCTTAAGAATTTGAATGATATTTTATTGTGAATATGGTTGACTTTTTTTTTCCCATTATTTTTTCAGTTTTTATGAATTTGTTTACAGCATATGGACGAGGAAGGAAAGAAGGTAGATAAAAGCCAAACGGTGCGTCTTGTGCTAACTATTTTCTTGGAGTATCTCACTCAAGCTATAAATATGCACCTAAGGTCAGATTGGGGTGCCCAACGGGGTTAAAGACATTTTTGAGTACAATTGGTACAACTCTGAAAAGTTGAGGCCAGTCAAATTTAGCTGTCAAAATATCATATTATTTGGTAATAAAACTTTTATTTTAATATTTAAAATTTGAGGAAATGGATTATAATTTTTTTCAATGTTTGAAACATTAATTAAATAATTGTATATAAGTACTAAAATAAACAATTTTGCCGAATAAGTTAAAATAAAATTTTAAATTAACAAATAATGTTAAAATTTTTGCCCCTACAATTAAATATAAAAATCATATTATGCCCTCGGTTTACAGAATATAAAAATCATAAATCTGAGACTGGTGCAAATATGGGTTTGTCAATAATAAAATGAGGGCTGATAGGTCATTGCGGGTTTGGAAATACTGGTGGTACCGATGATGTTGGAGTTTGTCAAGAATTTAATGCAAGTGTTGTTTGGTGGAGAGACAACGATTAAATGTGCTAGAACCAACCAAGGGGAGTGATGGAGATGACTCCAAAAGGGCAAGAGCTGGATGATCTGTCACCGTTAAAGGTTGGAAAAAAAAAAAAAAGATTAGAATAAAGGTACGTGATTAGACATTTGCAAAATATAGGTCGGCACGGTTAAGATAAGAAAGTGCAGAAAGAAACTTCATATTTAGTTTTTTTTTTTTAAATATATTCCGATATCTATCAATACTCTATATATAAAAGTAAAAATTATGGAAATAATAAAATTATTTATAATAATTTTAGTGAAATTTAAAAATCATAGATAATAATTTGAGTTTACTAATGACATGAATTTTTTTAAATTCATTTGAAGTTTTTATAGGTGAAAATAATACTACGGGCTATAAAATATGGGATAACTCTTCCCTTTACTCACCAAATTGATGAAAACACATGTGGTCGAGAGGACTCGAACTCGAGACTTCTCACTCCTCATTAAGTAATAACATAAATTTTTAATAATTGATAAATTATGATAAAAGATTATTAATCAATTGACTTTTTCAATAATTTTTTATTAATTGATCTAAAAAATTTACATGTGGTTAAATCTTGGTTACATTCGACTATTTCTCAATTTCATATTGAATTAATTATTAAATTAATCAATAATTATATTTATCTTTAACGGTATCCATGAGTATTTGTTTAAATTTTATTTTTTATAATATATGTAATTATTTATTTTATTGCAATACTGGAGTATGTCCCTAACTTTTTTTTTAACATTCGTCTAAATTAAATTATTATATCAAACAATGTAAATATTTCAAATATATAAGGAAAAATCATGAAAAAATAATTTAAGAATTTTTAATAAGAAATCAAAATAAATTTACTTTCTAAAAAATGTAATGTGGATGGATATTTAATATAGCACATGATATTTTCTTTTAAAATAACATTTTTAATAAATATATATGATAAAGAGACATTTGAAAATTTTTTATTTTATTTTATAAATTTATTTTTTAAATTACGTAATATTAATTAATCAAATATATTATATAATAATTAGTGCTTTATACAGCGTATCCCTATGTGGACGTATTTGGTTTAAATTTATTTTGCTTATCTCATAATTATATACTTGTAATTTTGAGTGTATTATGTGCAATCTACTGGATATGTTCCTCCCCTATGAACTTTATTTTAACTATTCGTTCTAGAATTAAATTATTATAGTCAAACAATGTAAAATATATTTCAAAGTACTATATACAGATAAAATACCATGAAAATAATAATAATATATTATACGTTTTACTAATTTTTTAATAAGAAATCAAAATAAATTTACTTTTTCTAAAAAGGTGGTCTGAATGTTGGAAATGGTATTTAACTATGAGCAACAGAAAATACATAAATATAAAATATCAATTATGAATAATACATAATATATTGAGGATTAAAGTGACATTTGAAAATTTTGTAGCAATTATACTTTATATTTGTATTTTAATTGAATGATATTGATTCTATTTTTTTCATTATATTTAAAAATATTTATTTATGAGGAGAGATAAAAAAAAGTTAGATTTTTATCTAAACACTCCAAATAGGATATATACAAATAATAACTCATAATCTTAAAGACTTTATATATATATATAATAATCACTCTCGAATAATATGTAGGTGTCATGCTCAGAACATATCTGAAATAATTTTAATTTTAAAAAAGTAATAATGTTTTATATTTTATTATTAATTTTATGTATCAATGTAATATATAAGTAAAGACATATTAATAAATATTAAAGTATAATAAAATTTAAACACACGACAATATTAAATTTAAGCTGAAAAATGTGTGTGTATATATACACTCCTGTTTTATTAATTTACTCGTGTGAGTGAGTTTCACATTAATTTTATATAAGAACTATTTTGTGAATACACTTATCAAATTCGGTTAAGATTTAACTCTACACACCCAATAAAGAAGTCTTACCAATCAATATTTAATATTAAAAATAAAAAATAAGTATAAATAATAAGTAAAAATATGTTAGCCAAAAATTATAGTGCATATTAAATTATTGAATCTAACAATGTATAGTGTAATATACTAAGTATAATATTATTACGTCACATTCAATAAAGAACAAAAGACATACGAGAATCGATAGCTATATTTAAGTGTATTTAGAAATAATTTAGAAATTAATTTATTACTTTCAGAGATAAAATTGACCTATATTTGTTATGAAAATCTTAAATAGTCCACGATATAATATTAGTGTTGTCTTTGGTTATAAGAAAAGGCTGTATAACTTTCTTTTCTTTTTTCTGTATACCACAGATAACCATTCATGTAGGGTGGCATATAGACTGTATGTCTTTTAGTAAGCGAGGATGTCTGTAACTGAACCCAAAATATTGAAATCATCCGAGTCCCCAGTTAATAGCCTGCAGAAGGCTTCAGTAAGTCTCTCGGTCCTGCTCCGTGTACTTTTTCTTTCTTCTAGTTAAGATGATATTGCCCTTTCTCGTGACGGGCAGAATTTGCTGTCATTCTGTCCATCACCATGTCTAAAATGATTTTTTTTTTCTCAGAGAAATCGCATTTTCAAACCCTTCTAAACCAACAATATGAGTCCTCTGCCAAATATTATCTCTCCAGGTCTGTAAGCGCGTCGAATAATTAATATGGTTGCCGTACTAATTAATTTGTAAGAAGACTACGACAATTATTCATGGCAATTGGAAAGTGAAAGAAATATTTGCTGATTCTAATTTTTAAATAGATAAACATATTTACACAATAACAAAATTTGAATATAGTTACTCTATCAAATAGATAATAATTTTATTGGTAAATACATATTACAGTCTGACAATAAAAGTCAGATTTTACAATTCTCCTTTTCTCCAAGCAACAAAAATAGTAATAAACACAGTTAATAGATCCCTCAAGCATTAACATTATAAAATCTAAATAATATAAAATAAAAATTACAATCAATATTTAATATTAAAAATAAAAATAAGTATAAATAATAAGTAAAAATGATATAAAAAATTGAATAAATATGAATAACAAGTATAGTAAAAACTAGTTAATATTAAACGTCACATTCAATAAAGAATCAAAGTGAAAAATTATTGATAGTATATTAATTATTAAATAATTTAGAAATTAATTATACTTTCAGAGAAAAATGACTATAATTTTAGATATATAAGATATTATTAGTGTTTGGTTAAAGAAAAGGTATAAGTTTTCTTTTTTCTTTTTTCTATACCACAGATACATTCAAGTGGCATTCTGATGTCTTTTTAAGCGTGTACTGAACAAATATTGAAATCCACCAGTGCCATTAATAGCCTGCAGAGCTTCAGTAAGACTCTCGTCCATGCCTTTTACTTTTTCTTTCTTCTTTAAATAATTGCTTTCTCGTGCGGGAGGTGTCATTTGTCATCACCCATCTAAATGATTTTTTTTCTCAGAGAAATCGCATTTTCAAACCCTCTAAACTTTTTTCTATTTTTACTAATATGAGTCCCTGCATATTAATCTTCCAATGTCTGTAAGGGTCAATAATTAATATGGGTGCCGTACTAATTAATTGAAGAAGACGACGACATATTATTCATGCAATTGGAAAGTGAAAGAAATATTTGCTGATTCTAATTTTAAATAGATTTAAATCATATTTAAATAAAATTTAATATGTACATCAAAATATAATTTATTGGTAAATACATATACAGTCTGACAATAAAAGTTCAGATTTCAATTCTCTTTTTCCAAGCAACTAAAAATAAATAACATAAAGATTCAACATAACATAGTGATTTATTTAGTAATACTAATTACCGGAGAAAACTCAGTTCATGAACCCTAATACATTTACTTCCATTTCTCAATTAGTTCCTTGATCACAATTTCATTGCTACCACCATCACCGACAGCCTTCCTTGCCTCCACCCTAATGTGTTCAGCTCTCAATTTCAACTCTTCACTTGTCATCATTTCTTTAATTCTTTCCCCAAGTTCTTCCCCTTTCACTACCATCTCTGCAGCCCATCCCCAAGTTCTTGTCCACAAACCAAACCCACCCCTGTCGATTGCCTCTGCATTTACCTTCTGATCTCCTTTTGGAGGCCATGCAAGCAAGCGCACGCCATGCCATATAGCCTCAAGCACTGAGTTCCACCCACAATGACTTACAAATCCACCTACTGCTTCGTGACCAAGAATCTCTCCTTGGTTAACCCATTCTTTAACTACTAACCCTTTTCTTTCTAGCTTCTCCATTAAATCATTTCCAAGAACCTCATTCAAGCTCTCTGTATCTTCTTTATCAAGTTCTTTATCTTTTACTACCCAAAGAAACGGATACGCACTCGTTATTAATCCGTTTCCTATCTCTTTTATCTGCTTTCTTGACATGGCTGCTTTGCTGCCAAAATTCATATACACTACTGACCTTGGAGATTGATTGTCAAGCCATTTCATTATTTTGTTTTCTTCTTGAAGATGTTTCTCAAAATCACATGGCATAAGTACAATAGGATATATAGGCGGCACCCCATCAACTACTTTACCGCTATTAAGAGCAGTTAATGACTCTGATTCTAACGTTTCAAGGGTTGGAATAAAAATGCCGCTCAACTTAGGGATCTTCTTACTATCTTCCATGAAAATGGAGTAGAAGATGCTTTTCGGTTCGAGAAGTAAAGGAGGGACTGTCGATTTAGCCATTGGCCAAACGCCTGGAATTTCAATAACATCATTATTATCATTAGATCTAGTGGAAGAAGAAGTCATGTATGCACTAAAATAAGCGAAAAGACAGAACATTCTTGCACAAGAAGGGAATTGAACATAGACAGGAAGATTTAAATTTTCAGTAATTTCAATGACGGAGGGAAATAAGGTTACGTCAGAGACAAGAGCAGAAGGAAATGGAGATAATGACAAGAGAAGTGGCAAGAGAAGATGACGAACTGAACGACGAGCAGTTTCCCATTGGAGAAGAAAAGGGTCGTCAATATTAGAATTGACATTATTGGGATCATGAGGAAGAAGATGAAGTTGTTTTTCTTTGACTTGAGGAAAAGCTGATAGGAACTTAGAGATGAGTTGAGACTCGGCGAGTGTGAGAATAGGATGGCAAGTGATTAGAGTTATTTGACAGTTATGGTGAAGAAGTAACGCAGCTACGCGAAGTAAAGGTGTAAGATGACCTGCACCAGAGCTGGTCAGGAGAACTACTTGAGGAAGACGATGGGTACCGTTAGAACTTGACATGTCTACCCAACTATGGAAATTACTATTGAGTAGTAATGGAAAAGCTTTCGTTCGGATATAGAACAAGGTTGTCTATAGATTATATATAGACACATATGAGGTGAGGTGATATCATGCAAGTAATAATGGAAATTACACATTTGGCATACAAAAATTGTTATCTATGTTTTTTCTCGGGAAATAAGAACAAATTGGAGATAATAAATGATAATTAGATATTGGTTTCATATATGTATGGATCCCAATGTAGAGTATAAATAAAAATTTTCCATTACGATACAGAAAATATAAATAATTATTTCCCTTCACCAACTGCATATAATTAGTGCCCATATTGTTATTTTTATTTTAAGTAGTACAAACAAGTATATTTTTGTTTTTGCATTATAATATATATATATACACATATATATATATATAAATACAATTATGGGCATAGCCGGTGTGTCATGGTGCAATCAGTGCTCCATTGTCATTTCATTGGGAGGCTAAAGTTCTTTAAGATAAAAAGACGATAGTATTAATTGTCTACTCTTTTTTTCTCTTTTTCTTTTTTTTTTTTTTAACATGCTGGAATAATGTGGTAAGGTAAAGATTTAAGGAAATAATAAATCTTTAATCCCGAGTTATAGTTAAATTAACATATTAACTCTCTTTAAAAAAAATAATTAACAAATGGACTTCTATTGCTAAAATTAACTGTTAGGTTTTTAAATTATGGAACACTTTAATCAAAATGATTTTGATTCTATTGGCACAACATTATTTCAAAATACAGTACTACCTCTGTTTCATAATATTTGTTATCACATTTGAAATTTCATGTGTTTAAAAAAACTATTAAATTTCTATAGGTTAAAATACCCTATATTAACTTTAATTTAATATTATTTCTCTAAAAAAATTATTAAATTAAAATAATAATTATTGGTATATACAACGGATAAATATGAAAAAAGATTTATTACTTATTAAAACCATAAATGTGATAAATATTTTAAAATAAACTATTTTTTTAAAATGTAATAAATAAAATTAAACCACAAGTGATAGGATGAAAATAAATAACGTCACGTTAAAAAACTAGTGAAAAAAAAAAAAGAAACAAAGAAAATTAATTAACACGGGACGGGCATGCACCATTTATAAAGTGCTGCCCTGCTCGTCAACGGGTAAAAACTGAATAATGGCCACACAAGTCCACAACAAACACAAACCTACCTCCTTTTATTAATATGCCAAATGATAAAAAAAAAAAAAAAAAAAAAAATGCCCACCATTTATAATAGTGCTGCCCTGCCTCGTCAACGGCGTTAAAACTGAATAACTATGAGCCACACAAGTCCACAACAAAACACTTAAAAACCTACCTCCTTTTATTATATATGCCAAATGATTCTAAAAAAAACAAAAAAAAAAAAAAAAGAAAAGTAAACAATAAAAATTATTTTGATCCTCTCGCTCATAATTTTAGATCGATTTTTTAAAATTGTAGTACTTGATATCTTTGTTGTTTCTATTTTTCCACAATTAAAAAAAAAAAAAAAAAAAAAAAAGAAAAGTAAAAAAAAAAATATTTTGATCCTTGCCATAATTTTAGTCGATTTTTAAAATTTAGTACTTGATATCTTGTGTTTTATTTTTCCACAATAATTACAATCTCTATATAATTTGTGTTTTATTTTTTAAATGTGTGTTGATATATTTTTCATAAACACTCTTCAGCGTTTGAACCTTTTAAAAAAATAATTATTTAATTTTCCTACCTAATATTAAAAATTAAAAATTATTCAAATTCATTAAAAATTAAATTATTCAAATAGTCAAGTTAACAAAATTAGAACTTAATTAAAGCTACATATTCTTCCATTTCTCAATAACTTCAATTACAGCATTCTTAGAATTACCACCATCATCAACAGCTTTCCTTGCCTCTTCCCTAATTTCTAAAGCTTTCAATTTCAAATCTTCATTTCCCATCATTTCTTTATTCTCTCTGCAATCTCCTCTCCTTTCACCAATCCATCCCCAACTTCTTGTCCCTAACCCCAATCCACTCTTCTCCACCACCTCTGTATTCACCTTCTGATCTCCACTTGATAACCATGCCAGAAGCCTCACCCCATGCCATGCTGCCTCCACCCACAATGGCTCAAAAACCCACCTATTGCTTTATGCCCAAGAATCTCCCCTTGTTTGACCCATTCTTTAACTACTTATCCTTTCTTCTTAAGCTTCTCCATTCAATCATTTCCAACTACTTTACTCAAACTCTCTACATCTTCTTTATCAACTTCTTTATCCTTCACTACCCACTTGCTATTAATCCATTCCCTATTTCTGTTACTTGCACCCTTGACATTACTGCTTTGCTACCAAAATTGACATACACAACTGATTCTTGTAATTGATCATCAAGCCATTTGATTATTAGCGAACTCTCAATTCCACTTAGAAATCGCATGGTGCAAGTCCTATAGTAAAAACTGGAGGCAACCCAGTTACTACTTTCCCACTCTTAAGTGCACTTAGTGTGTCTAATTCTAATATTTCAAATGTGTTATTAAAATTCCACTCGATTTTGTAATGTTCTGTGCACCTTCCATGAAAATTGAAGCAAAGATGCTATCTGGGGCTAGAAGTAAAGAAGGAATGACTGATTTCGGCATTGATAAAGCACCTGGAATTTCAATAATACCACCTGTTTGTGAAAAGTCAACAGTAGCAGTAGCAGTAGCTATGGGATAGTATGCAAAGAGAGAACATTTTTGCACTATAAGTGAAGAGAACGTGAAGAGGGAGATTCAAGTTTTGAGTAACTGGAACAGCGGAGGAAATTAAAGTCATGTCGGAGAGAAGAAGAGAGGGAGATGGAGACAATGAGGACAGGAGTGAGGGGAGAAGATGAAGAACTGATTGACAAGCAGCTTCCCAATGGAAAGAAAAAGTTTCGTTGGAGGTGGAGTGATTAGGATCAGGAGGAGGAAGATGAAGTTGTTTGTTTTGAACTTGAGGAAAAGCTGAGAAGAAACGGGAGATAAGTTCAGACTCTGCGATTGTGAGGATTGGGTGGCAGATTATAAGAGTAACATGACAGTGATGGTGAATAAGAGAGATAGGGAGTCGAAGGAAAGGTGTAAGATGGCCAACACCAGAGTTGGCGAGCAGAGCTACATGATGACTGATAGTCTACAACTGGACCGAAAGATGGATGAGATATCAGATAATGGATAAGTTGAAAAACAAACATAAAAAAACCCATTTTTTCCAACTAAGAAATACAAAATATTTGTAAAATGAATTACTATCATACTTCTCAGCTCCACTAAAATTTTTAGATAAAGGGGGCCCGTACAACAAGTTTTAATAGAAAAAATTTTCAAAATAAGGATCAATAAAAAATTTGAGAAAATTATTTTCAAGTCCCTGAAGCTTTACAAAATTTATTAGTTCATTTTTATCGTTCTTATTATTCTGTAGTTTCTGACGGATGTTTAAAGTAATATTTTTTCTGTTACGGAGAAACGGAAATACCTTTATGGGACCAATAAACAAATTAAAAACAA
>NW_023591564.1:0-15524 GCF_014843425.1 Jatropha curcas | reverse complement strand
AATACTCAAATAATATAAACTTTGAATATAGTATTAAAAGACATATATCAAGAAATTTTGCCAGCATTTCATAAAAAGTGACCTTGCCTGATTTAAAACATAACTTGAGTTATTGGGTCTCCAAATTACTGAAATCAAATTCATTAGAAACTAAGACAAGAATGCTAAAATGTTATTGAATACCACAGCCTAGATCCATTAATAAGATAGCAAACCAAAAGCTCAAAACACAGACCAACAATAGAACCTGATTCAGCAGATACCATAGTCAATGTTTATTGAATTCCTGATTTAACACAAAACACTCAAATAAAAACTAATCAAGAACGAGAGAAGCTCAGAACAGGGAAACAACGTTTGTGAAAACTCAGAACCTAATCTGTCATTATAGTGTCCAAAGATGGCACCAATTAGTGATGCATGTGCCACACAAAACAGATCAATTTGGTGTTTCAGCCATAAGTTGAGTATCATTATCTCCAAATGAACACCAAGAGGAGGGTTGGAAAATAAGCAGAACCTACATCTTTTTAAGGACCAGACACAAATGGATTTAGAAAGGATCGAAAAATGGTCCTTCATCTCACTCAAAAAACAGCATTTCCCAAATTCAGCTTAATCTTTCAACCATGAGAAAGAACATGAAACAACAAAGCTACAAGTAGGATATGTTCTACCACACCATACATACTCATCAAACATCACCCAAGAGCATGTAAATTGCAACCAAAAATCAACAAATCACATCATTTCAATACAAAATCCCATGAAAGATACACATGAAATAAAGCGACAAACTCAAAAATTGATAAGGTAAGTGATAAGCACTAACCTTCAAAATAAAGCTTTAACAGCGTGAATAAAAGCTTCTCAAGCTTTTGGTTCTTGCCCTATCCTGATAGAAGGTCTTCCACCCCTCTAAATGTATAAGAAACTCAAAATCAAACAAAAACAAAATAAAAAAATAATTGGAGCACTGATAAGCGAGTAATCTAAAAGCCAACCTAAACCCAAAAATAATGAGATATCATAAAATCACTTACTTACCCAAGTAGGAAAATCACCAAATCCTTAAATTAGTCACCAAAAATGACTTCCCCAGCTTCAGCTCTCCAAGATAGACTTAAATCAGTCTGCTGGTGAATTTATGTGTCTAAAGTGTTTACTAAATAAGAATTGAAGAAAAGAAGAAGAAAGAAGAAGAAGAAGAAGGAGGAGGAGAGGAAACGTGTAAGAACGAAAGAGAAGTGAAAATTTTGTGCTCAATAAATTGATGGTTGCCCCTTTAATAAAGCAACACTAAGGGGTTTTTGGTCTTCTCTCCAAAATTGGATGTTTGTCTTTTTTCAAATATTCCAATAAATTCCTTCAAAATATATTTATCTCCACAAAAACTCTCAATATTCCCGAAAAATAATTCCTTCAGATTTCCTCTAGTTAAAAAATAATTGCTCAAATTCCTTGTAAATATAACACCTAATTCACTATACAAATTCTCTAAATTCTCCAAAAAATCTTACTATCTTTCTACCCATAAAAATCAATGCAACATGCTCCAGAAATGTTTAAATAACATAAAACATAAGTAGTAATTTTTTCCGGATCAAAAATATACCAACTTCCGACGGTGGTACTATTCACAACGGTAAAAATACTATGAAACACAGAAAAAATAGCGTTACACAAAACCGATTGAAAAATATGAGGGTGCCTTTGTCGTGAAAATCACTGAAGAAAGATTTCCAAAGCTGAAAGCCAAAGCAAAGCGTATTATTCAAACATAGGCTGGATGATGATGCAGACTCAACTTCTCATTATTATTAATGGCATTTATAACAACTTCATCAGTGAACTTGAACAAGTTCTTGGTGATATGGCACTACTCGTAGCAGTCACCTATGAGTCCCATTGGGAGACTGGTTTTTTGACTTTAAAGAACTTGAATGAATGTCTATACTGCAAAAATAAATGTTCTGCTTCAAAAAAGGATGTTCAAATCGTTTGAAGAACCATGATGGTCCATATCTGGATCGCTGGACTTGATGTATCATACGTATCGAGTTTAGACAAAGAATCTCATATTCATGGGAGTCCATAGAATCAGAGGACCACTATAATTGCGAAAGAAGAATGATGAAAGTCATCTCGGGTGCACTTTGGTGATAAAGGTTCGAGAAGGAATATTTTACTACTATTAGGTTAATCGATTCATTGAATTGGACACAGCAGTTTGTTCTAGTATGACAAAGATTGAAACAACCAGATTGCATAGCATTTGGACACCTGGTGAAAAATTTCCTTGAAAGTTGTCAGATCGATTATTGAAAGATGTCAAAAACTACAAAGTTGAACTCCTGTGAGCATTCACCAAAGGAAACATCAAGCAGTGGAAAAATTTGGCAACGGAATCCATACATACCAAGGGTATTTTGGACTCATGTCACTTTGATGTAGGACCCCTACAACGGCTGGGTGGCAAACACTATTACTGTACCCTGTTATTTATGATTTCTCATCCGAAGTGGTGTATACTTTGAAATAAAAGAATGAAGTGCTAGGAATTTTCTTAAATGGACAAAAAATTGCGTTGAAACTAAGACTAGCAACGCATCAAATGTGCCGAACAGACCAATGGAGGAGCAATATAAAAAAGATGCTTTTCATAAAAATCTGCCTCAAGATGAAGCATTTTCGCACTTCACATTAGAAATACACCACAGCAGAATGGGTTGCAGAATGCGATAACCGAATGTTGCTAGAGAAATTTCGTTATGTATGTCTAAATGTTATGTTAGACAAGAAATTTTGCGCTGAGCTTTGTCAATGCATCCATCTCATTAATCATACATCAACTACTATGTGGCAAGAACACCTATAGAGTATTGTGTGGAGAACCTGCTAATGGATATATCCTTACAGATTTGGTTCATTGCAACTATCATGTTAACGAATCAAAGCTGGATCCAGAGATTAAGAAAGCCATTGTTCATGGGAAAGCACCGTTAAGGGCTACGTCTATGGATACAGAATCAAAGGAGAAAAATTAATCTTTTAGCAGAGATCACTTTTGATTAAATCTACCATGTTTAAAAAAGTGACAGGTAGAGCAGTCAGATTGTACTCCAACAACAGGTGGAGTTTAATAGAAAAATCCAGGTGCAGTACTGAAACCTTAGAAACTCTAATAGAAGGAGGTCTGATGAGAGAGTCAACTCCAAGAACCTCCACAGCAACTGAGTCAATTGCCTTATTCACTTTTGATGAATACCATGTTAAAACAAGTACAGTTAGAGCAGTCAGATGTACTCCACAACAGTGGAGTTAATACGAAAAATCCCATGGCATACTGCAACCTGTAAAACTCTTGAGTAGAAGAGTTCTGATGGAAAGAAGAGTTTCAACTCCAAGAACCTCCACAGCAACTTGAGTCAATTGCACTATAGGACAAAACAAATCTATAAGAAACCTGCTTCGGTTTGATGATTATGGTGCTATGCATCTCAATGCAGGATATAGTATTCCATCCACTTTTAACTAAGTTGTCACAAGTCTCAGATAAGAAAGAAAATGGAGAAAGCAATGGAAGATGAAATGATTTCCTTATAAGAATCAAACGTGAACTTAGTGATCCACCAAAGGAAAAGAAGCAACGAATGCCAAAGGGTATATGCAAAGAAAGAAGGATGTCCAATAGATACAATGTCACTATAAGCCAAGGATTGTAGAAAGGCTATGCTCAAACTAGGGAATTGATTATAATGACAGTGTTTTTTTAGTTGTTAAAAACATTCCATTCGATTTGTTAGCCTTGTAGCACAGTTATTGAAATATTCAATGGATGAAATAACTGCTTTTTACATGGAGATTAGAAGAGAAATCTATATACTCAGTGTGTTCGCACGCCCCCGAGCGACCCGAAAAACGGCCGATTTTTATTTTTTTGATGAAAATGTTATCTTGGTTTTAAACAATGGTACAAAGCATTTTAGTACGATGTCGATAAACCGTCTTATAAAACATTTTGAGTCTTCGCACCCATTTTCGCAATTGGACCTTTCCAATTAAAATGACTTCAGTAATCCCAATTTATTTAAGGCCAATTATTTTAAAAGATGTCAGTGCACTCAATGCGAATCGGATTAAGGGAATTAACGTCGGCCCGTTGGAAGCGACGCTGAAAATCGGCCTCTTTTAACCTACAATTTCTACATTATTTAATTTAGAAAAGCAAATTATTATACAAACCCAATCAGAATAAATCAAACGGTTCCTAGCGGAAATCATTTAATCGCCCAAATAAATATTCAATTGATTACATAATCATTCAAAGACCACACCAACCGATCAACCACACGCAGTCAAGTTAAATAATCAAAAGACCCTCTTCTATGGTTAAAAGCGCCACAAACCGAACGCTTCAAAATACATCTTACCCAATTTAAAAATCCAAACACTCTAAAAACCCGAAAATCATGCATAACCAATAAATTATTACTTGACTGATTAAACCACAATCTCCCACAATTGGTTGTTTCTTGAATTATAAAAAAGAATTGAAGTATTTATTTATGAACAAAATTATTATTTTTTTAAAAAGAATAAATATAATTTCTAACCCTAGAACAGTTGCACACGCAGCTTTCTATGAAGAACAGTTGCATGACGATCTAATAGTTGCGTGAGCGCAGCTGTTCGTGGATTTTGGAAAAACCTTCAATTATCAGTCGTTTATTTCAAATACACAGATTAAAAAAGAAAATAAAGTGAAAATGAAATCATAAACATGAAACAGTTCCGCCACGCCACTATCGGAACAATAATAATTAATATCTAACATGAACATTCCATCACGCAACTAATCGGACAAATATAAATATATCTTGACATGAAACATTTCGTCACCAAACTAGTAGCGCGAGTGACGCAACTCTCTTGGCCGTAACTACCTTTCAAGACAACCTTTTTTATGTTTTCCGTTTATCAAAACTTGTTTTAATAACTCCCCAAAATCCAAAATGCAGAATACCGTTTAATCAATATCACACTACTAAACACAACAAAATACAATAACTAACAATTAATAACTAAAAAAGAAACCAAGAAAAGTTTAGATAATATCCTAACCCTCAGATTCGAGGATTTGTAACAATCTGAAGTCTTAAGGAACGAGATTTCAAGTCCCTGAAGTCCTCTGTTCACCAATTTTAACAATATCCCCTCTTCTTTTGTTTATCTCTCTTTTTTTCTTTTATGATTTCGTTTTCAAACCTAATTAATCTCTAAGTTGTTTTCTACACGATAACTCAGAAAGAGTTTTTTGCAGAAAAACCTAGCCGCCAATAGTCTTTAGTCTAAAAATTCTCCTCCAATAACGATAAAAAAACGATATTTATATGGCAGTGCATCAGGGATCAGCTGTTCACCAACTTGACAGCTGCGGGACAGACCGAGACGGCTACCAGCGCACTTTCTAACCGTTCCAAATGTATCCAAACAGATGTAAAACCTTATGTCGGCTTTCAAGTGCTCCACTTAATGAGTTGGCGTGACTCAACTAATCATTCCGTCATGACTTATAGATGCATCACGGCAACTCTACTGTAAATCAGCCACCCTCAATCGGTTTAAACAATCCTTGGTTTAAAGACTTCGTCAAACCATGAATCCCTCATTCCGCGCTCGTATCCTCATCGGTTCAGCGGGGCATAAAAAACACACTGCAAAGGTTGCACCCCCACTTTGATCATTATTGTATAAAAGATTAATGTTAAGTGTCCTTACGCGCCTTCATCTGAATACATCGTCAAAAGCCGTTTGATGGCTTGAAGATATTGTTGAACTTATCATCTGTCACCTCCTCAGCTCAGTTTGATCGAGCTATCTTGTTGCTTCCCAGTCGATCGATAACGATCCTCCAAAATTCGGTCTATTGGTGTGAAGATACCTGCGAGGCCCTCGTTGATGCTCGAAGGGTTTTAATTCCTAGTCAAACTTCGTAATCACCACTTCAATTAACCAGAAGAGAGTCCAAATAGCTTCGTAATACACCATCACTGACTTGTCATTAGAATAGGCCTGATCACTTCACAATATACCATCACTAATCAGTAAGAGGATTGACTCATAGCTTCGCAATACGACCATCACTAATCGAAGAAAAACGATCCAAACAGCTCTAATACACCATCACTGCTTGGTGGCCCTTACTGTAACATCCCTTCCCGTCCACCCATTACCCCAAACCACTGGTTAAAAACTACTATTTAGACACAGAAAAATGGGGCGTGACACTATCGTTTCAGAAAACCATCACCGGTTGGCCTGAAAAATTATTCAACGAGAAAAAGAGCAATTTATGTGTACAACAACCTTGCCTTTGATTAAAAATGTTGGCGTCATATCCCCCATGCTTAATAATTATAAATGTTTTGAAAATTTGCATCAGGAGCCAAAAGATTATACTTTCCCCCAGTCCCGAAATTCAAACCTAGGACAAAAAATATAAGCTTTAGGCAAACCTTTAATGTTATGCCAAACTTGGTTTAAGATTTTAGCAAAAATTTAGGCAAGAAAATTTTTAAAGCCTGAATTTTCAGTTATACCTTTCCTATGTGGTTTTTAAAGAAAACTTACTGAACTAATTGAGCATTTGATGATCCTGCCCCCTGTGCGGAGTAGATCAAAAATTCTAAAGTATACGAATCACACACTCGAACTTCAAATTGCATGACGGTCATCTAGCTTAAACGGCGTTAACGGGCTATTGTGGGTCTTGAAGGTAATGGGCTGCCTTTTAGCCTGAAAGATGTGTAAATGGGCCTTGGGCCCATTTTCTATTGCTACTATTAACGTAAGCTTTCAACATTTCATTCTTTACTTTTCAACTCCTTAGCTTTCCCCAAAACACTACCTCAGCCAAAATGTCTCAGCTTCCTGAGATCCCAGCTTCTCCTACACACCGAGAGAACACCCTGGTTGATCCCAGACATTTCCCGGTTGTTCGAGCGATGCGAGTAGCTCAATGGAAGAGGGGGGTGGGATGGCTCGAATACCGATGTCGGTATCACCCCCAGGGTGTCATCTCCGGTTCCGTCAGCCGTAGAGGCCTTTGTAAGCTCCAGACTAGGCTGGGCGACACGAAACTCAAAGAACTCGCGCAATCCATTCTTTCTGGTGCGCTACGGCGTGTTGCAGTTTTTGGTCAACATATAATCCCGGTTCGACACACGGAACCGCGCATCCGAATTCCAGGACTGAGTAAGACTTTGTGTTGAATTTCTTGCTTTCGATTATGCGTGGTGGATGATTTGCTTTGTTAATATGTCTGTGCGTCGGCGTCGCGTCACGCGGGGAAGGATTGCGTACGCAACTGTTCCGTGTGAACAGTTGCGTGACGCAACTGTTCGAACGCGTAAACCCTAGCGCCTCTGAACCCTTTATAATTTCCCTCTTTGCATTGTGATAATAACCTTAATTTCTGATTTTAGATTGATTCTATCTTCAATGCGACTGCATTTAACCCTGAGAATCAATAATAAAAAGTACAAAACGAATAAATTGCACATAGTTAGTTTGCCTTACCCTTCGACAGTTGCGTCACGCAACTGTATGTGGAAAAAACTGTTCCGTGACGCGACAGTTGCATTCAAGCGATACAAGTCGGCGTGAACAGTTCGTGGCCAACTAGCTGATTTGGTGACGCAAGCCTGTTCGTCCAGAGGCACAATTTGGAAGCTGCGTGACGCAGCTCATAACGCCGCAGACAATCAGCGTATTGGCATGACCGGCCTATTCTGCCGGAGCTTGAACACTCATTACCTACCATAAAAACCAAATAGTAAACAACTGTAGCTTAAATTTAATTTTAATTGAAATTGTTCTAGACAGCATCGGCCAGGCCCGTGCTGGCGATACTTCCACCATGCTTAGCATCTGGAACTTTGTTGAACCCAGATGCGAATGTCGCAGATCCCATAGCTCTGCTTGGTTTGCCAATTTATGTTGCTGGCGCTACGCTTACTACTCAGCCCCACTTTCCACCCGCCATCGCTTATGCGACTATTGGAGCAGTGGAACTGACTCACTCATACGTTCATTGGCTTCGGAGGAGAGCTGACCCTGACTCCACCGATTATACTGCATTACTGGTCTCGGGTTCACGCACGTCGCTCCGTTAGATGCTCAGTACAGACTGCCGCCTTGAGCTGAGCTGTGCAGTGACTCTGCTGTGTTCCGACCCACACCAGGTATCATAACTCAAGTGGATTATCTGTATAATGGTGGTTTACGATCTGTCTGGGCGAGCGGATTCGGACGAATGGCTGCCTGGAGGAGATGCCTGAGGATGCCGGGCCTGTAGGCCCCCGGCATACACCAGGGAGAGAGAACAGGCAGCACCTTTTATCTATCTTCATTTCTTCGTACTGCTATGCAACCTCCCAGAATAAAGGGAGCCCTGCTGCTGGCCGTTTGCAGGATTTGCCATGTTGATTCTTATAGCTAGCCTCTCTCGCCTTGGCTCACCTCTATCATGGTCTAGACGTATAGACAGGGGGTAGTTGGTGAGCGAACTGCAGTCCTTGCGCCCGTGAGGTAAAACTCTTTTCCCTTAACTTTCTCTTTTATCATTTTTTCACTGCTCAGATATACTTGACTTGTTGGGATCTTGTTACAGGTGTGGCCTGACGATACCGAATTTACCTGGTTGTCTGGGAAGTTGCTTAGCGGACGCCCGGATTCCTCAGTATCTAGCGCAACCCCACCATACCTTCTCTAAAGTCCGAGATCCACATTACTGGAGGTGCTATCTTAACGATAGGGCCTTATCTATGTAAGTGCAAACTTAATTTTCGAATAAAACCCCTTCCTCTTCTTACATATATCACTGACTCTTCTGTTTTCAGCTCCTTCTGACTCCCTGGAGGGATGCGTGGGAGGCTGATCCTGCTGTTTGCCTGGCGAGCCTATACCCGTCCAAAGTTCCTGCTATAGAGTTACTGTTAGCGGTACTTCACGGGGCGAAGATTTATACTTCAGGTCTGCCAGCACAGAGCAGTTGCCCGTGCTCCTCCTCGCCCACATGCCTTTAGAGGGGTATGACCCCAGAGGAGCATATTGGAGTATGATGATCTCCTGCTATATCCCTCTATCGGCTAGCGATTATGACCTCGTTACTTCTCTACCCGTCTGCAGGCCAGGAATTGCCGAAGTCAATATTCAGTGACTCTTTTTGCCTTCCAATTATGATTTTCCAACTTTTGCCAAGTAACTTAAATGCATTATCTTTACTGTGGAGGATAGGAAAGGCACCACCCCCACATTACTACAGGCACACGAAGAGGCGGAGCACTGCGTCCTGGTGGACTGCAATGAGCTGTTTTACACTCCCTTTCCCCTGGGCACTGGATGTGCTCTGACCCTAGTCTGGGCCTGGTCCGCCATCATCATTCCCTGCAGACCTCAGCGCTCCTCACCACTGAGCTGATCTTGACAGTATCACACCCATAATAGAGAAAGAAAAAAAAAAATTCATCTGAGTAAAATATATTTTTACCTGGAGTGAATCCATTGGATTATCGTTCTAGCTCTGCAAGTGCCTGCTCAAAATACCAGAGCATACAGAGGTCGGCTTCTCCCGGGCATACATCGCCGGCTGTATCCTGAAGTCTCCATGAGAGGGTATATCTCATATGCTTTACCTTCTTCTGTTTTCTTTGCATACCTCTTAAACCTCTTTCGCTTTTACAGGATGTCCCGCCAGTCCGGCGCTGTTACCCGACTCCAGATGGAGGTGGATCGACTTCGGACCAGGCTGGAGGTGGAGGGGATTCCATTGGACTTCTCCGAGGATAAGGAGGATGATGATGATGGCTCCTCATCTGATGATGCACCACCAGCTCCACCCTCTCAGGCAGCAGCTAGTCCTAGCCGGAGGCGACGTTAGGCAGCCTTCTCCTCTCTGGGCATATTTTTGTGACATTTTTGTAGCTTGTAGGAATATATTTTCAGTTCTTTTTACATTTATTTTACAATATTATTTACATTTTCTTCATTACAGCATTATTACTTTTATTCTTATTACAGTATTATTTACATGTTTATCATTTACAATTTGTGAGACCTTATTCCTGCATAAGCAAAAATACTAACACACAAGAAACGCAAAATTGAAGCACCCCACTTACTTGCGAAAGTGGTCCACCTCGTTAGTGCTCAACCAACCAATTTATTGTAAACAAGGAAATAAAATAAAATAAGATAAAGAAAATAAAATAAGAACCAAATAGAAACAAAAATGGAGCGTAATACTTACCTGACAAGGCGGTCCACTTGTTTAATGCGGTCATAAAGGCTCAACCTCCTTATTGTAAGAGCTGTCCATCTTATTAACGCAGGCATAAATGGCCAACTACTGGAGTGATCTATGCATAAATGCTCATCCAACCAACATCAATAGTAAGTACCAGGTCAAATAATGATAGCGCCTCATTCACTAAACCCTTTCCGCTCCTATAAGTAGAGGCTTCCCTCTGCGTCCTCTTCACTCCCAGCACACTCCCAGCATTCAAACAATCGTTTCTTAAATAATCCTTTTTTTAATGGCTTTCCAGAAACCACGTTTTCGCTTCGCAATCCATTCTTTGACGACCTGTTGGCAGATTCCACCATGAACAACTCGCCCTAAGCTTCAAAGACTTAAAACCTGATCATGGTTTCCTGTCTTGGCTCGTCACGTACTTCAATCCCAACACCATGGTTTTCCAATTTGAAGATTCTGAAGTAACCCCGACCTATGAGGAAATGCGTGTTGTGATGGGTCATCACCCTGAACAAGATGAAACTCCAGCTTTGCCCCCAGGTCCTAGACATGATCTAGCTGAGATTGCGGCCCTATGCCCGGTTTACCTTCCTAACGGTATAGACCCGGATCAAGGCCTTCCCTGAGAGCCTTTTCTGAGTAGGGTTCTGTCTATGGATGCAGACCCTTCTTGGGTTCTCTTGGATTCGAGCTTGCTGTTTTCTGTTGTTGAATATGTATGCCATGAAGAATCGCCAACCTGGAATTGGAGATTTTCGACTGTTGACAGTTGTTCGTGACATGCAGGTGTATCGTCGCACTGTCTTTATGATGATCATGGGGAGACAATGTGCTGGGTCAGGGATGTTGCCCTGCGTGTCACCAACTTCAATGTTCACCATCGAGGGTGCCCGGGTGCCCAATGTTGTTGCAAGCATGGGCTCTAGACAAGTTAAGCCTAATTCCTCCAGTCCCTGCTCGTTTGATTCCAACCTATGGCCCTGCCCATTTCCGACCTCGGTCCCGGGGACACTTTGATTTTGGGGATAATCCTATGATTCGGTGGACTTGTCCTTGGTGGAGGATTAGACTGGTCATTGCTGGGAGCAATGAATCTCAGCTATGTGTTATACGCCAGTCTTGACCGTTCCATGGCCTATTTCCCTGACAGGATCAACCGTCAATATAGTATGATACAGCGCGTTCCCAGAATCCATGACTTCGAGAGTGGTCTTATGACGCAGAGTCTGTTGACCAATTTGGTTGACCGTTGGCGGAACCGAAACACTTGATACCTGGGTCAAGGGGTGATGTAGGAACTGTAACACCCGAGTACGTCGACTAGTTTTACACCTAGTGATGATACTAGGTTTTGAAAGGATTGGTGTCTTATGATTCACCCACTGGAATAAATGCCGTTGCTACTTATTCTTTTCAGTTTCTTGTATTCCAGGGCCATGAGCTCCCAATTAATGTATCCCCTCTTTTTCAATGACTGATTCTGATAGCTCTGTCTTTATTATTTCCTATTTTCTGCACATAGAGGTAACAAAAGGCAACAGATCTTTTCTTTCGAAATGATTTGCCGGGTTAGCACTTGGGCCTCCTGCCCTTGGATTAAGTAATGAAAGTTGGGATTAAGTAATGAAGCAAGTAAAAGTGAACCTATAGATATAGACGGAAACTGATAAGCAAGAAAAAGATGGGGTGACCATTTTATCACCTGCAATAATCAAACAAGAATAACATATGCAACTCCTTTATGTATGCATGAACCTATTGAGTGCTAAGGTTTCTTTTTTTTCTTCATGGTTTTTATCGATCTTTCTAAGGAAATCACTGAGAAAATGGCGTTTGTTCTCCTGATCGATGTTTTAAAAGAATTCATTACTCAGGCAGGACCAATAGCCAGGACATTTTCAAAACAGATGAGCAATTCTTGATCGAATAAGCAGAGAGGAAGGTCTTGCATTCCTTAATCATATCCCCGAAACAAAAAGGAAGATAAATTTGAAATTCCAGTTCTTTATTAATCCCACTTCAGTCAACATTATACAAAAGTAAAGAAAACTATTTTAATACAATGGTCATTCATTCTAACTACTCATTTACCTATTCTCCTTCTAGTCAAGTTATTCTCCTTCTAGTCAAGTTGATGACATTGAGCAACCAATCACAAATCTGTCACGAACGCATGGAATAGATTTCGCATTTAAACTATGCACCACGCGTTAATCCCGAAAGTTTTATTTGTTTTTATATTCTTATTCTCTAACTTTTGCCTAGGCCGCCCTTTCGAGTTTTCAACTTAGTGAGCTCATTTCTTGCCTAGGCCGCCCTTTCGGGTTTTCAACCTAGCCTCTGCTTCCTTTTTTTTTTAATCGAAATCATCATTTCAGACATAAAACCTTTTCATTTGGTCTTGATTGACAATCCGATTGATAGGCTTCCCTTCCATCCCTTCATGGTGATTAATTCAGCGGCACTTTTAGCTAAATAGCTTTGAATTCTGAATGGTCATGCCAGTTGGGTCTAAATTCCTCCAGGATGATTCCTGGAGATTCATTGGTCCACAACCTGATCAATACTAAATCCCCCCATTTTTCAAAAGCCGCTTGGGTGTACCTCGCTTACCCGCTTGTTGTAGAAACGGGCAATCCTTCTCTTTCTCATCTGATCCTGGAATCGGGCGTTCAATCTTCTTCCATCTAAAAGCGCTAGATCCTCATACTTTTCTTGACCCATTCTTCTTCGGTCAGACCAGCTTCCACAAGAACCCTGAGAGAGTTCTTTTCGAGCTCTATAGGTAACACTGCCTCCATCCCATATACAAGTTCAAAGGGAGAAGCTCCATTCACTGAGTTGAATGTAGTGCGATGCCCCCAGAGCGCGAAAGGAAGTTTCTCAGCCCAGCTTCTATACTTCTCGCACATCTTGGACAGGATTTCTTAATCTCCTTATTCGCGGCTTCCACTGCACCATTAGCTTGAGGTTTAGCTTGGGTCGATCAAGGGAAAATGATATGCTCAACTTAAACCTTATACCTATATAGCAACTGACCGACGTCTGCTTGAAAATGAGAACCATTGTCTGTAACTATGTGGTGGGGAACACCATAGCGACAGAAAATATTCTATTCAATGAATCTAGCCACTTGTTTGGCGGTCAAAGTTTTGTAGGATTGAGCATCGATCCACCGAGAAAAGTAGTCCACTGCAACCAAAATATACTGATGACCATTCGATGCTGCTGTGAACCCCTACCCCAAAAACTGGCATATGAATGCATGTAACTAAGGGCAGAAATGCACGTGAATGTATGAGTCGCCACCTTGTTTAATTACCTTGTTTAATTATTTTAGGGTAAACTAGGAAAAACCCTAAGTGACTCCAATTTTTAATTTAGATTTTAATTAACCTAATTATTAGATTAATTATCCCAATGTCTAAGGCATGGTGTGCAAACCTAAGGTGGATCCCGAAACCATGTCATGTTGATGAATTAACCAAAGAATGCATGCTTTGCAGGGTGATTGAGTAATTTAGACCAAATGAAATGTTTATGTGATTTTGACTTGCCGCTCGGGGTTAATTCCCTAACGTGCCTACGTACTTCCGTTTGAATGGAAGATCAAAGTCGACGTAGTTCAATAGACCTTTTTAAAAGGGCTTTGAATGGGTATGCTTAATGCATGAGTGTGTGTATGCTTTGTGCATTTTGTTTAGGCATTTTTCCAAAGATTGATTTTAGGCATCTGTTGCCAAAAGTGTTGATTTAAGGCTTTTAGCCAAAAGAATGATTTAGGCAATTTGCTTGCCAAAAGATGATTGTTTAGGCGATTGTCGCCAAAAAAATGTTAATTTAAGGCTTTTAGCCGAAAAGATTAATTTAGGCAACTTATTGCCAAAAATGCTGATTGGGCGATTGTCGCCAAAATTGGTTGATTTAAGGCTTTTAGCCAAAAAGATTTGATTTAGGCAATTTGTTTGCCAAAAGCAAAAACTTTGATTTAAGCGATTTTGTCGCTAAAAAAAAAAACGATTATCTATTTACAGGCGAAGTTTTTTGCCACAAAAAGATCAATTGAATTGCAATGTAGGGCAATTTATTGCCAAAGAAAGTGTTTAATTAAGGCTATTTAGCCCACAATTATTGATTAATTGGACTTAAGCGAATTGTTCAAAATAAAGGGATCATCCATAGCTATTGATTTAACTAGGCTTAGCCAATATTGTCGGATTTAGACTTTTAACACCAAGATATTAATTAACCGGCCATTTAGCCTAAAATTATTAATTGAGGCAGTTTATTTGTCTAATGATGACATGAACCATGGCATTATGCAGTTGTAGAATTAGGGATAGAGAGAAGGCATGCATCGAAGTGCTAAAATTTACTAGGAAAAATTTAGTTTTATGTCCCTGATTTAATCGACGGCCACCTCTTAGCTCCAGGTTTAAGCCCTGCTCGTTAAGGGAATATTAATTAATTCAACTTTAAGTGACCAATTAACAAAGCAAAACAGGCAATAAAAGGCAAGGAGCGTAGGGGAGAAGAAGCGTCCGTCAACACAGACTGAGTGAGTTGAAAGGTCACACTGGGGCTGTATTTATAGGCGAAATCGGACTGTTTTGGCCTGGCGGCCTGGGCCGCTGAGGTCGGCGGCGTGGGCCTCTGGGTCCGGCGGCCTGGGCCGCCGAGGCCGGCGGTTCTGCTGATTTATTCGTTCCAGAGGTTTTTCTGGGAGTTCCGGGCCTCCAAAAAATATTTCGGGACCATTTTTGCGATCCTCGTAATTTTTCGAACGTTTCAAGTACCATATTGGCATACTTCCGGTGAACTTTCCGAATGACCTCCTTCCATGATCCTCCTAATTTTCCAAACGTCAAGTACCATAATTGGTATACTTCCGGTGGAACTTTCCGAATGCCTCCCGGCCGGCCGGACTGTTTGCAGTCCGGGAAAAACAGGCTTTTTGAGCCTCAAAATTTGAGTATTCACAGTTGCCCCCCACCGGCAACCATAAAAGTGATTTATGGGCGTCAGTGGTTGTCTGAAACACAAATTTTGAAGGCGAAAATCGGATGCATCCAGAAGACCCGTCTTTTGGCTATTTGCTTATCAATAGCTTGAAATTCTCACTTTTCATTCATTCTTAACTTTCAAACTCAAAGACTTTTCTCAAATCCTCTCAATTTCCTCAATGGTTTCCCCGAGCCATAGCAGC
>NW_023591563.1:0-44277 GCF_014843425.1 Jatropha curcas | reverse complement strand
AAGAGGAGATTAACAAAGAAAAAAAAAAAAAAAAAAAAAAAAAATTTTTCCCGGGTAATGCTTCTAAAAAATGGTAAAGTCAATATTTCTAATTTCAAAAAAGGGATTTCACTTTCCTAAATACGGGAATTCTATCGCCTCTTTTATAGAAAAAGGTAATTTTCGTTGTAACAAAGATGTGGTGTGAAAAAGAGGTTCTTTCGTGTTTTAATTGAGTATTTTTTTGTCCCATTTTGATCAAATATCTTTTTATCTCTCAAAAACTTACTCTCTACTGCTCTTATTTCTTTTCCCAATCCTTAATATTTTAGCGTTTTAATTCTTTAAAAAGAGAAAAGAAATTTTTATAACAACTTTCTTTTGGGAAAAAAAAGCAGTTTCTGGATTTCTAAAGAACGATTTTTCTAAATTCTTTAAAAAAGCTGTTTTTCCCTATGCTTTATATTTGCATTTGTACTGTCTATTTAGAATTTCTGTAATCTTAGTAGACAAGTTTTTTAATTTGATAACATTTGTGGTAATAACTTAGGTTGAAAAAGGCCTATTGTATAAATATGGTTTATCAAAGCGAGCCTTCTCCGTGAGAGAGAGATTAAATGAGTGTTCTTAGATATTAAGTTTTTCCTGTTCTCACTGTCGCAAAAAACTAGAAAATGTTGGTTGTAGGATTAATACTGAAACTTTGGAAGAATCTAGGTGGGACAAAGGGTAGATCTAAGAGTTTGATCCTTATTGCCTTATTACTGTTGGTTTGTCTCTTACCCTTGGAAAAGAAGATAATATAAGTTGAGGATGCTCTAAGATAATTCTTGGGGAAGTGTTATATTAGCGAGTTTAGTCCAAACTATTTAATAAATCACTGATTGTTGATCTTTTTTTAATTTT
The DNA here is from genome assembly GCF_014843425.1 of Jatropha curcas. The sequence goes on along the minus strand of NW_023591563.1, from coordinate 43,392 downwards.
GCCTGAAATGGTTTGCTTTGATACTTATTTTATTTACATCTTCTATCCTATATTTTAGAAATTGCTGAAAGTTGTTTAATGATATTTTTTTTATGTTCTAGTAACTGAAATATAGCTTTTATCTATTACTGAACATTGGAAAGCTTTGAAACTTTGCATTAGTGAAAGTTACATATAGTTCTAATCTGTTCTTCTGGATTTTCAGTATATTTCCACTATTTTGTGGGTTTCTAATGTAGTTTTCTAATCTTGAAGTTGAAGCTTTTGTGAAGCAGTTCAGATTTCAATAATTGTTTCTTCAGCATAGTCTTGTATATTTTATCTAAACTTTATGAGGGAGTTTCTAAACTTTAATAGGCTTTTTCCCTTCATAAAGCAGTTTTGATATTATATAAGATATTGTGAAGCAGTTTCTAATTAATAACTGTACTTTTTGCAAAGTCTTTCTATTTTCTGCATAAAGCATTTGAGGAAGTTTCTAAATCAATTACTTTATTCTCACAAGTGGATTACTTTTCATACTGGCTATAGAATTCTGAATTTAATATTTTAAAGTTAAAGTTTTTTTATTTTTTGAAAACCTCCAAAATCACCCCCCCTACTTGGGGGTTGTACCATACATATTCGGGACGCGCACAATCTGGTATCAAGAGCTTTGGCTCTTGAACTTACTGAAGCTTAAAACCTTAGAGATAAGATCCTATGGGCAGCCCCAACTTCCTCCTTACATCTTGTTAGAAGGTTAGTCAGTTTCTAGACACCTCTGTTCAATGTTTTAAATTACTCTTATTGGAAAACCAAAAAATGGAAAATTTTCATTAAAATCAGTTGAGCATAAACTTACTGAGGGAACATCATTATCGGTCCTCGTATTCCTGTGAAAACTGTAGAAAAGAGAGGAGTTAGAAAAATCAGAAGGAAGAATATACTGATGCTGATTAGAATGATATTTCTATAATGCAAAAGCTTTATTAATATCGCTTCATTGTGCTTTTTTAGATCCAACAGAGTACAATAAAGTTGTCTGGAATGTAAGTTCTGGCAAATGAAAGCCTGGGAAAAAACTTAGAGTTACGCTTATAAGGTGATAACAGATAAGAGTGAAAAGAATCCCGAATTAAATATCCCTTGTGGAGAGAAATAATGAAAATGTTTAGTATGAAAGAAGGAAAAACTATTGTTTGGATTAAATCTAAGATTTTACTAATATATGCTTAATCTTTGAGAAACTCTCCGAAGGAAATTTCAAGAAGATGAACTTGTTAAAGGAAAATCCTTTAGAAATTCTACGTAAAAAATGGGATTCTTAATAGGAAACCGTTTGAATTACGAAAGAGACTCCGTTACTTATGAGTTATCGTGATAAGAGCTCTGTTTTCAGAAGAAATGAAATCTTCTGACTGTAGAAGATGAAGAAAAAGAAAGAACTGGCTTTGAAAGTAGTTTCTAAGTGGGAAGGAAAGGTCTTCTGATCTTTGAATAGTGATGATTTCTAGCACTTGTTTGCATAAAAGATTCAAAAGTTCTATACATATCAATTTACGCTAAAAATAGCAATTTAACCTTAAAGAAAGAACCTTGCTGAAGTGGTTTGTTATGAAAGTGTCAATAAGCCCTAGACATATCAAGCTTATCTGTCCTAAAACTGAAAAAGAAGTCAAAGAAAAGAAAAGTTGAAGGCAGGCATTCGTAGCTGCTTGGAGTGATCCAGATGAAATTCTAATTCTGAAAGCCAAAGTGACGCAAGAAGAAACTGCAAATATTTGTCTGATGGGCGCCATTAATCGAAATTCCTCAACTCCAAGGAATCAAGCACTCCAACTTTTTCTTACACAGAAAGTTGGAAAACAAATGAAACAGATGCAATGGTCCCCAAAAGCGGTTAAGAAGCAATGGGTAAGGTATTTCTGAACTGAAATCTTGAAAATGAATCTTTTAGATACATATAATGAAGCTTGCATGAATTTCAAAAGCTTTGTAGAAAGCATAAAGTTCTAAAAGAAGGATTTTAGAAATTAAAAACTGAATGTAATCAATTTGAAAAGATGCTTTTTTATGCAAGAAAGGGTTACAATGCTAAAGATCTTATCATAAAGATCAAAGATGCTTAAAGATTGGTAAATAATACATTTTTTCCTTGAAAAAATCTGAAACACTTTGAAGAAAAGTGTAAGAATCTGAATTCTGAAAATGAATCTTTAAAAACTGAGAATTCGAAATTCTAAATAGATTTCAATGAAATCGTTTCTAAAGAAAAGACAAGTTCTTAGCTATGAATGGCATTTCCTCTAAAATAGAAATTATTCGTTTCTAATAAGAAAAATTCTCTTTCTAAATGTTGTTGACTTTAGAAACACAAAGAAATCTAAAAAGTTCTCAATTAGCACAAGAAAAATCATAAAGGGGTAAAGCTGAATAAAAAAACTAATTACCGAACTAACCCTCCAGGACCTAATATTAGTGGTACCTAAATCTGCTTGAAGCTTTTCCAGGTGTGCCTAAGGAAGTGAGCTGAAAACAGAAAATGTGGTTAACATGGACAGCGCTTACTCTAAGAATATGACTGGTGATAGAAAGAAATTAACACAGATTAGAAAAGAAAAAGGGAGGTACAAGTAAGCTTTGGAGACAAAAGAGAAAGTTTAAAATCATTGTTATTGGTTTGGATAGGTTCTAATCCTTCAATAGAAGATGGTATGGCTTAGTAGAAGGATTACATTATAACTTGTTAAGTGTAAGTCAGATTTTGTGATAAAATAATGAAGAGCGGATCTTTGAACCCTCTTATTGTGAAGTTCCAGAACAATGCATGATAACATAAACTTTAATTGTTTTGGAAAAAGGTTTGTTGAGAATATATTATCTAGTAGAAATCTCTCTGTATGCATAACGCTAGTCATATACTTAGTTTCTAATGATAATTCTAAGTTGGTTATGACATAGAGACTTGGAGCTGCAAGCAACGCACTTATTTCTAAAACTATCCTAAAGAAATAATTTGTTTTTTGAAGGTTTGCCAAAGTTGAAAATTTTGAAAAAAGATGCACATTTGTGATGCTTGTCAATTGGGTAAACAAAACCAGAACATCCTCCCCTTTTTTTTCAAATCTAAGGCATGGTTTCTTCTCTAGACATTTAGAATTGCTACGGCGCTTAATTTCAGTTTGGTCCTATTACTCTTCTAGTCTTAGAGAAAATCCTATGCATTTGTTATTGTAGAATAAACTATTCTAGATTCATCTGGACTAGCACTCTTCCTTAAGAAATAAGGATAGTCATATGACATGTTTTGTTCATTCTTTTGCAAGAAAATACAAAATGAGAAAGGATACACATAATCCTGCACTTAGAAGTGATCTGGAGGAGGAATTTGGACATCAGAAATTCAATGCTTTTTTGGCAAACGAAATCGGAAATCTTTCAAATAACTTCTCAGCACCTAGAACACCTAACAAAAATTTGGAGTAGGGAACGCAAGCAATAGAAAGCAACTTCAAGAAATGGCCAGAAACCCATGCTAAGTTTGATTCTAAATTACCAAAGTATTTCTGGGCATAAAGCCTTTAACACTTACATGTTATAAATTCGAAAAACGGGGCTTGTGGTAAGAAATCTAAACTTAAAAAGACTGCCATATGACTATATAAAGCGTAGAAACCAAATATTTGGTATAACTTTCAAATTTTTGGGTGTAAAATGTTTTAATTTAGACAACAAGAAAAATCATTCTTGCTAAATTTCATGCTAAATCTTATGAAGGAATTTTTTCTAAGATATTCTAGTAATATAAAGCATATAGGTGTTTAATAAGAAAACCTCTAGTTGTAGAAAGAATCTGTTCATATTGTGTCTTGATGAATCTGATCTACTTCTAAGAAGTTTTAGAAATGATGATAGTTGTAGATTCACTAAATCAAGAAAAGCAGATGAACAATCAGAAACAACTAAGGACAACCAGAAAATGAGCAGAACGTTGATAATCAAGGGTTACCAAGTTTGGAACTTATTTCTAGACCTTAAAAACCATTCTGCTATTGGAAACAAAATGGGTGTTTAGAAAATAAAGGCTTGATAGAACAAGGTATATGTTGTGAGAAACAAAGCAAGGTTAGTGGCTGCAAAGGTTTAAAACAAGAAAGAGGGCATCGACTTTTGATGAGACCTTTGCTCCGGTAGCTAGATTTGAGTGGCCATTAGAAATTGCCTTTGTGGGCATTTGCCATGCTTAAAAACTTCATGTTATAAGCTCAAAATGGATGGTGAAAAGTGCTTATTCTATAATTGGCTTTCTAAATGAAGAAAGTGTATGAGAACACCCCTTGGGCTTTGAAAGTATATGTAAACTAAATCAATGTTTACAAACCTTACAAAAGCTCTATATGGTTTGAAAACAAGCTCTAGAGCTTGGGTATGAAAGATTAAGTAATTTTTATTAGAAAATGGATTTTTTTTCTAGAGGAAAGGTTGATACAACACTGTTTTATCAAAAATAAAGTGCTGATATTCTAAGTTGTACAAATCTATGTTGATAATTTTAAATCTTGGTTCTACTAAATGATCTTTTTTGTAAGGAATTGTCTAAGATATGCAGGGTGAGTTTTGAAATGAGCAAATGATGGGAGAATTAAAACTTTCTTCCTGACTTCATAAATCCAAAAACAATGTTTTTGAAAATTGGAATTTTCATAAACGCAAAGGAAAATATACGAGAGAATTGGTTGAAACGATCAAGATGGAAATGCTAAAGGTATTAAGTACACCAAATGAGGTCATCCTCAAAAATTAGAAAAAAAGATGAAAAAGGTAAGGATGTGGACATCAAATTGTTTAGAGTAATGATTTGGTTTCTTTACTAAATATAATAAACTTCAAAGCAGACTTGGACATTCAATTTTTTAGTGTGTGTTTAACTGTGCTAGATTACGTCGTTGTCCCAAAAGAGTCACATTTAATTGCTATAAAAGAATTCTAAGAATATCTTTGTGGAACTTTTTAATCTGGGTCCTGTGGCATTCTAAAGGTGATAGCATTTAATCTTGGTTGGGTATCAGTGATTCTGATTTTGCAAGGAAGCAGAAATAGAAAATAGAAAAAGCACGCCCTGGAACTTGCCTAGTTCTAGGTAGCAAGCCCTTGTTTCATGTTTTAGCAAGAAACAGACATCAAATTTCTCTTTCTAAGAGCAGAAGCAAATATATTGCTAACTGGAAAGCTTATGTTGCATCAAAGTTTCTATGGATTGCAAACAATTGGCAGAAACCTATGGTTTTTGAAATTAAGAAAGAGTTGCCAATTCAATGTGACAACATAAGTGTCATCAATCTATCTAAGAAATCAAGTCCAACAAATTCTAGAACCAAGCACATAGAACTCAGACATCACTTCATAACATACGTGATTCTATGTTTCAAAAAAGAGATAATTAGTGGAATTGAGTTCATTGCCTACAGAAGAAGCAAATTGGCATATATCTTTTACTAAAACTTTTAAATGAAAGTCAATTATGCTTAATTAGCAAGAAGAACTCGATATGTTAGTTCTAAACTCTTAAACTTTAGAACTCCTGTAGGTAATGTTTAAAACTGCTTTTCTATATTTGAAAGTGAAAGACGTGGCTCTGTTATATTTTTTTATTATATTCCGTGTGATTCTGAAAAATGTTTTTTGTCTAAAAAGAAATGCAATATTGCTCTGATATGACTTCATAATGTCATTATGCATATTTCTAACTTTTACATAAATTTAAAAAAATAGTGCAATTTAATTTTAATTTTATTTTTTGTGTATTTATGTCCTTCGCTTTATTTAAGTTTGGCAGTAACTATTTGTTATAAAAAATTATTTGAGTCAGTTTTGAATTTCCCTAAAATTGCTTTTATTTTTTTTATTTTTTTCTTGTTTTCTTTCTTTCCCTAAAGATTATTTTCTTTCTCCAAACTTAAATCGTTTTTGCTTTCCTTACTAAATACTAGTCCTGTCCTTTTCTCTTGCCCTCTTTGCAACAAAACCCTAAATCGTTCTCATGCTTCAAAAACACTAAAATGGCCGCGATTGAGTTCTACCATCTTCTTCCTTAGACTCGCCTGACGAACAAGAACTTCAAACTTCTCAAGGTTATCTAAAAGAAGTAAATGAAACAGAAGGAGTCGAAAACAGAAAGAAAAATCTGTTGAGGAATGGAAAGAAAGAAAAGCAGAAAAAAGAAAATCAAAGAACAAGTCCCGTAGTTCTGGACGCCCAAAAAGGTAAAATCTGTTCTTATCTCATACCCCTCCTTATAGCGTTCTTAATGTAATAGGACTTGAAAGTTCTTCGGGAAGGATGAGTTCAACTTCAAAGGGAACTCTTTGGTTCCAAGGTTTGGGATGGATTTTTTATCCTTGAACAGACCATGTTATGAGAATATGGTTAAGGAGTTTTTACGGTTCCTCGTTAAATTAGTGGGTCAGAAATCAATTTCTGTAAACTGTAAGGAGAAATTAAAAGCGTTGTCTATGCCTGACTTGAAGCAAAGAATCTTTAATTTGCCAAAACAACTGGATGCTAGGGTAAACAAAATTAAAGATATTTCTAAGGGCTAGTGGGATACAAAAAGGAAGAATTTAATTAAGAAAATATTTGGTAAAGAAAGGTTCTGCAGATAAACAGGGTGTTATTAATGTTCAAACGCTAACGCACAGTATGAAAGTGGTTTGTATAAATTGATTATGCACTACATTTTATCCAAAAATGCATCACTTCACATTTATGCCAAAAAGTGCAATCACTCAACTTAAATGTGAATCAGGTTTGAGATGTGGCATAATGTGGCCACATAACTGAGAAGAAATCCTTCAAACCTTTGTCACACTATCTTTGATAAAAATAGCAGAAATATCCGCCCGCAAAAGAAACTACCCTATGGCATGGTGCTCACACCTATGTTTGAATTTTTTAGTTTAAGTTAAGTAAACGAGAGTTTTGAGGGGTCAAACAAGTGGTTTGCAAAGCTGACAACGTGGGGTCTTTAAAACTGAAAGATGAAAGGAAGGAGTGAGAAAAGAAAAGAAATTGAAGAAAAAGAAGAAAAAAAGAAGAAAAGCTGAGAAAAAAGAAAAGGAAAATAAGAAAAGGGAAAGTTTAAGTTAGGAAAGAAGCAGATAAAGAAAGAAAAGTAAGAGAAATGGAAGAAGAAGAGAAGGAAGAAAACAGAGGAAGAAAAGGAGATAGTGGCCTGAGGTGAAGACAGAATCAGAAAGGAAATAGAAAAAGAAAAAGGAGAAAGTTGAAGTTAAAACTGAAAGAGAAAAAGGATCTGAAAAGTTTTTGAGAAGAAAAAGGACAGTGAGAGATAAAGGAAGCCATGTAATGCAGAAACAGAAAAAATTGGAAATTGAGTGGAAGAAGAAAAGGAAACTGAGGCTAAAGGTAGAAAAAGAATTTGGAACTTTTTATTCAGCAACAAAGGGAGTAAAAGAAGCAATAGGGTAGAATGGAAAAAGAGATTGTAAGAAGAACATAATAGGGAAACCTTGATTGAGGCAACAAAAACAGAAGCAAAAGGCTGTGATTGAGCAAAATCAGTCCCTCATTGAATCTTTAGAAAAGAATGAAGAAATATTAATGAGAGAAGGCCCTAGGCAACTCTGAAAGTCAAAGGGAACACCCTATCACTCTTGCCTCAGAAAAAACCAAGAGAGTAAAGCCACTACTCGGCAACACAAAGTTCATGGCAGAAAGCCCTCCACTACAACCCTTCTTCTAAGCGTCCAGAAAGTTCTAACCCTGAACCGCCCTGCTCAAAATCTCAAAAAGTTTCTAAGAGGCCTAAGAACCTGACTCCGAAATCCCTCTGATTTGTTTTTTTTAACTTTATCTGTCTATAATTTGCGAAACAATTTATTATTTATTTTTTCTCTTGATCTTTACTAACCGCTCTTGTATGATGGCAAAAAGGAGACATAAGGATATTTTGATGGTTTAAGTAACTCTGCTAATATATGGTAATTTAGTGCTTACAATCTTAATTACTTTAGTATTTTCTAATGCTGTGTTTATTTTGTGAGCTATATGTTTACATGATGAACTCATTGGTTAGCTTTTTAGAACTTTAAGATTCTTTAGTTCTAACGTATGGCTTTGCAGGTTAACTTAAGATTTCCGGGGTTCTATTGTCTAAAGTCAGTTTTTATTCTATTCTTATTGCTCTGATTATAATGCTCTGATTATTAGAAACTTAAAATTCCCTTTCTACTTTGCAGCATGTTCTAATATCAAGTTTCTAAAATTACTTTCGTTCTAAGTTCCCATAGATGTTTTACTGTACTAACTCGGAGGAGTTTTATACATGCTCTAAACCTGCTTCATAGATAGTACATATGTCATGTTTAGAACTTAATATTTTATTGACAATGCAATAAATTAGGGAAGCACATGTTTTATGTTTGATAAATTTATTGGTTGTTTTGTCATCAATCCTAAAAAGGGGAGATGTTTGGTTCAAGTTCAAAATATTTATCTCACGAGATTTGATGATTAAAGTAAAAAGCAAATAAAAATTTAAATTAATATTATTTCATGCTAATAATATTTTTATGCAGATTATATATGGATAGGTAATAAATAAACAAGGCAAAAGTCGCTACAAATTCAAGGATTGTGGAAGGCTAAATTGAAGACCATAAAGTGTTAGATTTTTTAGGAATTCATTGTAGGTAGAGAGAACATCCATTTATAAGCACAAAATTAATTTTCTTCCTCTCTTTATCAAAAAAGGGTTTTTTCGAAAATACACTCTTTTAAAATTCAAAAAAAAAGTTTTTTTTTCGTTCCTTGATTATCTTACCTAAAATGGAAGAAAGATCTTGTCTCAACATTTTTGGTAAATAAATATCTTAGAAAAAAGCTTGTTTTAATTTTCGGAAAATTATCTTCATAAAGGTTTTCAAAATTTATTCACTTACCTAGAATTAAAAAAAAACTTTTCTCAAACGATTTTGTTAAAATAAAAATAAAATCAAATAAGATTTTTAATGGCTCTTCATTTCGGAAACAATTTTTAAAGAGATCCAAAATCTTGACTTTGTCTTTTACCTTAAATAAAAGAGATTCTATCCTTCAAATCGTTTTGGTAAATATTTACTTTGAAAAAAAGATTTTTTTCTTTTATTTTTGAAAAATCATTGTTTTAAAGTAAAGTTTAGATTTTCTTTTATTCAATTCCACTAAAAAAGAAAGAATATTGACTCAAAGATTTGGTAATAAAGATTTTCCTTATCTTGTAAAAAATGGAAAGTCCAATTATTCTGAATTTCAAAAAGGGATTTCACTTTTTTAAATACGGGATTTCTCATCCCTCTCTATAAAAAGGTATTTTTCGTCTTTAACAGATTGGTGGTGAAAAAGAGTTTTCGTTTTAAGAGTTAAAAATTGTACCAATTGATCAAAACTTTTAATCTCTCAAACTTAACTACCTCTAACCCCTTAATTTATTTTCATCTTTAATACTTTACCGTTTATCTTTAAAAAGAGAAAAGAAATTTTATAACAACCTTCCTTCTTGAAAAACAGTTCTTGATTCTAAAACGATTTTAATAATCTTAAAAACTTTTTTTCCCGTGCTATATTTGCATTTCTATCTATCTATTTAGATTCTGTAATCTTTAAGTAGACAGACTTTTTATTTGATAAAGCCATTTGTATAATAGCTTAGATTGAAAAGCTATTGTCCAAATGAGGTTATCAAGCGACTCTTCCGTAAGAGAGATTCTAGATGTCTTTGAATTGAGTTTCTGTTCTCTGGCCAAGAAAATAGAAAGGGTTTTGAAAGGGTTAACTAGAATTTTTGGGAAATTCTAGTGGGACAAAGGGTAAGCATATAGGAAAGTTGATTCCTATTGCCTTGTACTGTTGGTCTTTGTTTCTTACCCTTGAAAAGAGATTAAACATAGTTAGGATCTCAAAATGAGTCTTGGGAGTGGATGTAGCTGAGGTTAGTGGCGCGAACCACTAATAAAATCACTGTGTTGATACTTTTTTATTTTTCTGAAGTTTTGCTTGATAAACTATTTTAATTTACACTTTCTGTCTATATTTTAAGAAATTGCCTAAAGTTGTCCAAGGTTTTTGATGTCTAAAACTGAAATAAGCTTTTAATCTAATTACTGACCATTAGAACTCTGGACCTTCTGCATAGTGAAAAAACCAAAGTTCTAATCTGTTTCTTCTATTTTCGTATATTTCAACTAATTTGGGTTTCTAATCAGTTTTCTAAATCTTTGATTGAAGACTTATGTGATTGCAGTCAGATTTTCAATAATTGTTTTTCTCACATAAGTCTTTTATATTATAATCTAAACTTTATGAGGAAATTCCTTAAACTTAATAGCTTTTTTCATAAAGCAGTTTTTCATTATTAATAGGAATATTGTGAAGCCGCTCTAATCAATAACTGTGCTTTGCAAAAGTCTTTCCTATCTTCTGCATAAAGTATTGTGAGGAAGTTTCTAATCATCAGTGTACGATGAATGTAGTTATCCTTTTCTTCATCAGTAACTATCATTAGCGAGAAATTAATTTTAAATAATTTAATAAATTTATAAGCTGAATTAAACTAACTAAAATAATTCCAATAACTATAACTTGTATACCCACATGTATATGATATTTTTTTAACGGGTTGGGTTTGGGTCTACAGCTTACCTGACTTGTGACTGCAACCCAATTTGTGAATTATAAAAAATGGATCCGTTCAACCCAACCCATTAATACTTTCAAACCTGTCGAAAATTAGGTTGGATTGGAATTGGAACATGTCATGGTGCAGTCCTAGATATTAATTATTTAAGATTATATTTGAATCCCGGTAAAAACCTCTTACTAAAAATTGAAATTTTTCCCAACCTATTAAATATCATAGAATAATCTATCAAAGATATACAACACAATCCATCAGCGGAAAAATTATCCTATAAATCTTCCATCATCATTATACATATCCCAATTTCAACTCAATTTCTTACAAATGATTACAATGCCAACATTTCAATTCATATAATCAAAATTAGTTCATTTATATTTAACCAGCTACCCTAAATTTCCTCTGTCATTCACTAATCATTCGTTTCCACATTTCCCATTTCCATAAATCTATACACATGCTTTTTAAGTCAATATAAATAACTGAATGCCACATGGAACTTTTAAACTATACTCAAAAACTCCACAACTACATAAACTCAAACAGCTATGACTTTAGAGAACTAAGAATTGAACCGCATCTTAGTAAAGATTCAACTAGCAAATAGTAATTCAAGTATCATAAAGTTAAGACATCAACCAGGTTTCTGTTTTTAAACGAAAATCGAATTGAAACCTGAAATCGGTCAGAGCTTATACTAAATCTAGTAAACGGTTTTCTTGGTTTCAAACCGTAACCAAAAATCGTATACTTAAGGTTCGGTTCAATCTGATTTTTTCAATTTTTGAAACCAAGAACAGATGATTGTTGATTTGAAATCGAAACATAACAATTTTATTTTAAAACCGGTGGTTTCGGTTTGAAAAACTGTGGAAAAATATATTTTTAAAAAGATTTTCAATTTTAATTTTTTTTATATTTGAAATAAATTTTTAAGAATTTTTATTAATTGGTCCCTAGTTTTTTTCAATAATAATATTTTATTATATTATTATTATCTTTATTTATTCAGCTACAGAGAATAACAGAAAAATAAAAAAAAATTAATTGCACATTTGAAAACCTATAAAATGTGAACAATATTTTGGACTTATAGGTAATTTTCTCAAAAATGTAATAAGTTATTCGATGAAACGGCAAAGAATAAAAAAACTATTCTTCCTAATAATTATAATTAAAAGATTGAACGTAAAGAATGACATATTAATTTTTAAAAGCATGACATAAAATGTAATTCAATGAAGGTGGACTAACTTTTTTATATTAAATTGAAGAGAAAGTCAATTTATGCTAAGATGCAAATAAATCGCTAAAAACAGAAATTTCAAAACCCGTATCTATTGGAGACATAAAAAAAAGTTTATGGGGCCACAACTTGACGCTATCAAATCTTCCTTTAAAGACTTTCGCCTGAGCCTCCGAAGACAGGGTTGGTATACCTCACAAGCAAATTAATTATAGTACATAGTAATTCCAAGTGTTAAATTCCAAATATACGTCCTATTTTAATTTTTTAAACACATTTAAATCGGCCGAATTTCTTAATACATTTCATTTAATTCATACGGTCTATTTTTCTAATTGTATACATAATAAACATCATTAATATAATAGAAGGTAAATTATTAAGAAAAAATTTAATAAAAAATATAATTTAACCTCTAATAAACTAATTTCTTAATCTGTATGAAATCAACTAATGATAGATGTCTTCCTTTTCAAAAAATAATAAAAAAAAAGAAACAACTATATAGAGGTGGAGCAGTAAAATTAATCAACAAATATTGTCTTATTATCTAATTCAAAACAAGAAGTGGCAGCAAGCCGATCACTACAGTCGGGTTGCTAGAAGAATGGACGGCAGCCACACATTACAAAGGAGAAATAGTGCTTGGACCAAAATATTTTGGAGGAGTGTAGGAAGAGGCAAAAAAAAAATCTTTAAAAATTTTAGAGGTTAAGTATAATTTTTTTTTTTTTTTTTTGATATTTTGGGAGATTTAAAGGTTAAATTCTTTTATAAAATAATTTTATAAAAAAATTATTGGGGATTCATGGCCTTAAGTCACTACATAGCTCTGCCCTTGAGCAGCCATGCCACCTGGAGGCAAGCTACTAGAGGTTTATAATCAAATAAGTAAATGGAAAAATTAAAATTGTTTCCTGAATTAATAATCAAATCATACATGAAAATCCTATTTTCCAAAAAAAATTAATTATGAGATTTCTAAATATTAAACACTTTAGTCATTCTATGCCAAAAATAAAGTCTTTGGATTGTCAATTGAACCGAAAAAAATTTGATCTCTAAATTGTAGTCAAATAACAATGAGGCTCTGAAGCTTATGAATATCTTACTAAATCCGTTTAACCACTTGAAATTATCTTATTTTGGATAGAAGTATAAACTATTGATAAAATCATAATTTTACGGTATACCATAGTTCAGTTTTTTTGAAAATATATATCTTCATATGTTAATTTAACTATATAAAGTGAAAAATGAAATAAATCGTAAAATGTGCAAAAAACTGGAATACTATTAGATAAAAATAATATTAATTAAAAGGTTTTTAGGTTTTTCGGGGTCGTATATCAATCGGGTAAAAATGTTGTTATGTAAATATTTAAATGCAATTTATAAAAATTTGTTATGGTTTTATGAAAAGGAACCTTGTGATCAATTGTATATTTTTGTTTTTGTTTAATTAATACAATAACCATAAATCCTAATTCCAAACTACTTTGATTTGACTTGCTAATGAATCTTTTTATTATTAATTATGTTCAGCGTCGACTTTATAATAACAACAATAAGTATACTCATATAAGAATAAATAATCGAGCCATAGGCGAATAAATAGCAAAAGGAGCCTTAATCGAGATTAATTGGAGAATGAATAATAATAATAATAATAATAATAATAATAATAATAATAATATAATAATAAATAATAAAATAATAATTTACGTCCATCGTAGAAAAAGTATTCAATGGCAAATATGGAGTATGCGCTGTCTAAACATGTATTGTACAATTGTGTATTTCCTATTTAGCTAATAAAATATGGAAAAAAAAAAAAATTAAGTTTCAGAGAAATGTGAGCGAAGGAGTTTAGATTTTAAAGCCTAAAATCGTCCAAAAAAGTTTCAAATTTAATGTTTTTGAGGTAAATTTGGTTTAACATTTTAATTTTGTGGCCAAGTATATCTCAGATTAATTTTTCCTTATCAATTACGGGCTTGCACGTTTTTTTCTAAAATCTATTAGTTTATTGCTTATTTAGCCGTTAGTTTTTGTCGCGCACAAACATGCAAGCCTCGCATTCACGATGGTTAATTTCTTGGCAGTTCATCATTTACTTTTAGAATCTATAAGTTGAAAGATTGGTAATTGTTTGAGACAATTTTCCTTTCTAATCGTCCACAAGTTTTGAAATTTTTTGAATATAGCCTTACAATTGACGGACTCCTCATAGATCATCTAAGCGAACAATTTGCACCGTTAACAATCTCAAATTTGCCCAGCTTCACTCTCAGAGTTGCATCACTATACTGCACCCCAATCGAATTCTAGATTAAGGCCAAAGATTGATAATAAAAAATAAGTAATGAAATATTGATTGATAAAATTAAAAATAATTAGCCAAAATTTGAAATAAAAAACTAAAAAAATTCAGAATTTTTTTTATGAATTAAGCCTTTGTGTTAAATAAATATAGCACGAGTGGAAGGCTATGAGGTTTTGTTCAAGAGGGTATTTTTTTGTCATTTCTAACTAGATAGTATTTACCAACTTAATAACTAAACTTTGCTAGATTGGTGTGTATTAACATATATATGGCTATGTATAAATATGACTAGGCAAAAGAGTAAAACAATAATAAAATTAAAATCTTACTAAAATTTATCTGAAAGTTGCTTATTTACTTTTTTTTTTCCAAAAAATTCAAAAAAGAAATTGTGAAGTAACGCTTTTTTGAAATTTCCTAATACGCTTTGAAAGTTTTGGCATTGAAAATAATATGTTCCAGATGAATATCAAGGTTGAAAGGTTTTGCTATATATATATTATATATTATACTATATATATAATGATATATTATACTAATATATATATATATATAACAGGCTTATATTTTCATTGATAGAATTGGTAACTAGATAATTAAATATATAACCAATCATTGATAGAATTGTAACTAGAAATTAAATTTTCTTCAAAAAAAAAAAAAAAAGAAATTAAATTAATGATTGAAAATTCATTAGTTTTACTTGTATATTGGGTTTAATTTGAATTTTTTACTGGAGACGAAAGATAATTACTTCTGAAATTATTATCTGATAAAAAGAAAAAGAAAAAGAAAAAGAAGTGTTTGGGGAATGTCTGGACTGGAAGGATAGGGGAAAAGAAATATTCAGTATTAATTCTGCTATTATATTCCCTCTGCATTCTGCAACAGATGATAGAAACCCATCTTCACAACCTGGAAAAACCCACAGGCCCATGCAATGCTTCTTGCCTTAAGATCCACTTGGTTTTATAAACATTTTTATATAATATATATGATGCTAATATCAAAATTACCCTATGTGAAAAAAATGAAGCTTTCTATATTTTATTTCAAATAACTGCTGTTTGTATTGATTGAATGCCAAAAAATTAATTTAAATTTGAAATTTAAGAAATAAAGTTAAATGGTTTAAATTGCATTGTTAATAAAAAAAATTATGAAATTTAGAAATCCCTTTTGTTATTCGCAAAATTTTATTTTATTAATTATATATCCAGGGAAAACTTATCATGTTGAATGATCTATTCGCTAACCATCAAGTCCTCGGTACACCCAACCAGCCTAGCTCGTATATGTTATGTAAAAATACCTTGAAAAACCTCATTTAATATAGAGTTCTTATAAATCTCTAATAAAGATTTTAAAATCCATGATTTTATAAGTGAGCAAGTATTCGAAATTCACTTCAAAAAAATCAAATAATTTTGGTGTGATGGAACTGTAGCCATCTGCTGTGCTCCTTTATTAGTGTGCTTGCTTATCAGCAAAATGGAAACTACTAAAAATTGCAAGCCAAACACGTCCTTATATTTAGGCTGTGTCTAAAATACTCTTCTTTTATTTGTTTGGCGGATTTAATCACATTACTTTTGTTGTCTGAAACACATATATGGGCAGTGATCAGTATGTCCTGTTTCATTACAGGAGCACCATAAACTGACAAGACATATTTACCACTAGTAAAATTTTAAAAACCCATCTCTACTTACTAGTTGCAGTAAAGGTAAAAATTTGACTTTTACCCTATCCTAATTAAGGAAATCATCCAGGTAAACCGGCCTTATAAAACAAGACTATCAAAGTCTCAAATTCTCGCGAGATGATGACGAGATAATGATATGAAGTCAAAAGTTAAACAGAAAGAATTAATTTGATTTGTGAGAATTAGGGTTTCATGATAACCACAATGAGTGGCTATAATTGGAAATTACGAAACCCTAGACAGTGGAAAATAGTAGTAGCTCATATCTATATAGATAAATATAGTTTTATAGTATGTGTACACTTAGTAAATTTATAAGGTTAGTCGGCTCAAATGTAAATGAGTATTTTTTTTTTATTATTAGAGGGAAACAACGATAAATAATAATAAAAGGTTACAATTTTTTTAAATGACAACGAATCATCAATTGAATTTTTTTTTATAACCCTCGAGCTATAAAATGTAAAAATTTTTTGTTCTTCTAACATAATTCATTTTTCGGGATTGAATTTATGTTTTTAACTTTATAGGGATTGAGATCGCTTACCACCCCATTAATGCTTTGTTGGTAATTATTGATTGATTTTTAATAGAAATGGATGGTTGAATAGGCAAACATTTTTCATATTTGGGTCTGTATACGTACATATATATATATATATATATATAATATGGAAATGATTTAAACTTTAGGTTATGTAAGAAAGTTAGAGTTGGGTCCAAAGAAGAGAGTGTATGTGGGGAGGTTTTAGAAAGGCAAGTATGAGTTGTTGAGGGACAAATGCACACGTTAAAGTATGCAATAAATCTTCCCTTTTCTTCTCTCTTCTCCTCCAAAGAAAAGAAAAGGAAAAACAAAGGGTTAAAAAAACAAAAGACTTGTGTAGTAAAAAAGGAATCAAAAGTCTAATAACTTAAACTTTATTTCTCTTTCTCTTACTCTCACTCTTTCTCATCCTAGTTGTAGTACCCTTACCCTACCCCCACGTCCACAAAAGAGAAACCTCTATTTCTTTCTCTTTCTCCTCTGGTAGCCCCTCAAGTGTCATTTTCTCACATATACTTCACACAAAAGAAACACCATTCACTTCATACCTTGTCATTTCTTCTTTCTCTCTGTCTCTTTCTCACTGTTTTTATTTCTTCAATCTCAAATCTCTGCAATTACCCTCTCAAATTGATCCAAAAGCCCCATATCAAAGAAAACCCAGAAAATCTCTAAACCATTTGAACCCAAATCATTCATAATCCCCCCAGAAGCACAACCTGTTCTGGATTCTTGAGAAACATATTCACTACTGCCCTACCAGAGGAAGAAGAGCAGAAAAAAAAAGTAGAGAAATAAAAAAAGAAGGCCTTAGAAGCTTGTTTGGTTGCTCAGCCATGGAACTATTCCCAGCACAACCAGATTTATCTCTCCAAATCAGCCCACCAAACAGTAAACCCACATCAACATGGAGAAGAACGGAAGAAGAAATGGATTTGGGATTTTGGAAAAGAGCTCTGGACTCAAGAAATACAAGTATGTCTTCGATGGCAAAACCTGATAATAGTTGTTTTGAGCTTTCTTTATCAAATCCAAGGGTTTCTGAGTCAAACTCAAACAACCATTTTCATCTCCTTCAGAACACTACCAATTATAATAGCAGTAACAATCTTTTCCATTCCTTTCAACAAAACAACCAGTTCTATCCACATCATCATCTCTTTCAACAGCAGCAGCAGCAGCAAAACCAGCAGCAACAACAACAACAAGGACTAAGCCAAGACCTTGGTTTTTTGAGACCCATAAGAGGAATTCCTGTATACCAAAACCCTCCTACTCTTTCTACTACTCCTGCTTTTCCTTTCCCTCAACATCCTTTAGATAATACTACTTCTTGTTTGGCAACCAATAACTCCAACTCCACAAGCTTAAGTCCTTTTCAGTCTCAAAATTTGATGAGATCAAGATTGATGTCAAGATTTCCAGCTAAACGCAGCATGAGAGCGCCAAGAATGCGCTGGACTACTACTCTTCATGCTCGCTTTGTTCATGCTGTTGAGTTATTGGGTGGCCATGAAAGTATGCTCTTGCTTTTTTAGCTTTCTTTTCGTCTTTTAAACTTTTTTTTTTTCGTTTGGATAACATAAAAGGAGAAAGATAATGAAAGAAAATTGACCCATTTTTTCTTCTTCTGGTTTTGGGTTTCTTTCACTTATGGGGTTTTAGGGGCTACACCCAAGTCAGTTCTTGAGCTCATGGATGTGAAAGATCTCACATTGGCACATGTTAAATCTCACCTACAGGTAAATAATCTATTAATCTCAACTGGGATTTCCGCAATTTCAGTTTTAAATTAAAAAAAAAAAATACAAAATGTTTGCATTTAGTGTTGTTTGTTTGCTAGTCTTCAAATGATGCAGGCGTTAATGGTACTTATAACCTGTAATCGCCTTTTAATAGCCTACATTACTGGAAGGTTTTAATACATAAATTACAAATTCCAATGTTTCCCTGCAGAGGGTCTCTCAAATCCTTAGCACTTCTTTTTCTACTAGATCTGATGGTGCTGCTAGCTAATAAACAGCTTTTTGCTTGGAAGAACGAACCAGACCAAGTAAATATCAATAACACACACACACACCAACAGACAGAGAGAGATAGAGAGAGAGTGTATGTGTGTGTATTATCGATTTCAGAAATCAAGTAAGACAAAGCCCGAGGAATTCAAAATCAGTCATAGCCAAGCCAAGACAAGCTTACACTCAGTCCAATTATTTTTCTTTTTTAAAACTTTTCTTTTTCTTATACCAATGGAAAAACTAAAAATAACAAAAAAAAATACAAGTACAAAACACCATCATTTCTCAATGATATCTTTCTCAGTTGGGTTTCTCAACCACACTTTCCTAACCATGGTTAATTACATATGCATGTGTCTTCTTTTTTAAAATATATCTATATATATGCATTTATTTGAGCATAAATGCTTCTGTTTGTCATATGATATTTATATATATACATATCACTCACTTTTTACAGTTGGTACTTGCACTGCATTTTAGACCATTTCTTCAGTATATTGAACAGTATATTGGTCTTCTTTTTCTGTTTTTATCTTTGTCTACAAATGCATTTTTTTTCGTTTGACAATTCTAAGGATATTTTTAATTATTATTACCCTAATAAGCTTAGTGTTATACTAATTATATCTTCTACAAACTGAGATTGTTTCTGAAATCTAAAACTGCCTGCAGATGTATCGGACGGTAAAGACCACAGATCGAGCAGCAGCTTCTTCAGGTTAACTAATGGCTAATTATTCTTTTTCGCACTTGTATTATGCAAGATTAACATATTGATCTAACCAATGAACCATAATTTAGTGGTAATAGAGTCGTCTCTCGTGTCAGACAGAGCTCTTGATTCCAAATTTCAGTCGCAGCTTATTTATCTTGCTAAAGTCTAGATTTTAGTTTGGTTATTTTGTTTTTAAAAATACCCTTTTTTTATTTTGCATACATGCAGGGCAATCAGATGTATTTGATAATGGATCATCAGGAGATACTTCTGAAGATTTGATGTTTGATATCCAAAACTCATCAAGAAGGTCTGAACTAACAATGCAGCAAGGAAGAACAAGTGGTAATGAGCAGGACAAGGACTATCAGGGTCTATGGAGCAATTCTTCCAGGTGAACTTAAAATCCTACAATCTTTTTGCATGTTTGTGCGTTAAATATACTGCTAAGTTGTAGAATAAATTAAGGTTAGGACAATTAAAAACAAAAGATGAAATCTATAACAATCTTTTTTTTAATAAAATAAAATTTTGCTGATAAAAAAAAGAAACTCATGGAATATCTGAAATCTATCTGAAAATTTACTTACATTATATGGCATGGTTAATATGATAATAATACTATATAGGGAAAATATGGGTTGTTGTATAAAAGAGGTTAGCCATTGCATAAAGCATCCCACATCTGTCCTTTCAGGGCGGAGTTAAACTTTAGAATTTGGAGTCCAAAATAAATTTCTCAATAGTTATACGACCAAAACGAAGATCAAAATTTTTTGTATTAAATTATAAAGCAAAATTTAAAAAAATTCTGGAGTTTAGGGCAGCTCGGGCTTCCCTAGTCCCCTCTCTCCGTCTCTGTGTGCATTACCACATACATCTAGTTCCCCCCTATTATTGCAGAGAGGCTGTTTCTATAGCTTGAACCCATGAATTCCCAATTACAAGCTGATATAGATATTTTAGATCAAGTATAAAAATAAATATAAAATGATATTAGTGAATAAATATTTAAAGTAATTTCCATTTATTAGTGGGTGTATGAAATTAACAGAGAGATTTCCTCCGTGTAATTAATATTTTTTTGATATTTTGAGATAAGAAAATGGAAAAATGTTGTTGTATCATGCCACTGAATTAAGGAACTAATTAGTTAAGTTATATGATAATATTTATATTGAAAATATCTCATCTGAAGAAGCATAAAGACAAAATCATACCGAAATTTTAATTACCTTTCTTTGTTTGAAATAGTTGCTTGTCCTAAGGATAAAATAGAAGATGCTAAGACATACTCTACAGAAATATGTACTTCATCGTATAAATACCAGACTGATTACAATAAAATACAGTAAAATACATATTTGTACAAAATACGTTAATGGAAGAGAGTGAAAGATGATAATTGCTATCTTATCATTGATCCATTATATGGTTTTCCTTTTTCTTGCCTTTTTTTCAAATGAGTGAATCTAACCTAACCTAAAGTCTTTGGAATTCGTGCATTACTATATCTACGTGATTATAAAGTAAAACTATAGCATGTTGGACTAAATAATTTAAAGAAAAACAAACTTTATTTTTTTTGGGGCAATGATTCTATCTTATACTATTATTATAGGCTCTCTCTCTCTCTCCCTCCCTCCCTCCCTCCCTCCTTCTTGGTGCACAAAAACACCCACTGCATAGGAACATAGTTACATGCAAGAAGCCACAAAAAGAGGTTTTATATATAAATATATATTGAAATGAAATGATGATTTCACTGCTTTGTTGTGTCTGGTGAGGACCATGAAGACTGAAACTCCACATGATGGGGTAATTATGTGGTTTGCTCTATTTGTGGGTGAAAAGGAAGTAAAAGAATAACACTCTTTCCTACTATTCCAAGGCAGAGAAACACATTCACCTAAAAAAAATGGAGATATCTCTTTCTCTTGGATTTTGTGGGCTCAATTCAAAAATGGGTCCTACAACTAGAAAACTTAGTGTCAAAGATAAACCCCCTATGATGGACCCATTAGTGGAAATCTTGGTGCCAAAGCTATATGCCCTTTGAAACTTCCTTATAATCTGTTGTTCTGGGTAATGGGCTATCACATGGGTTGAGTTCAACTTTATCTCTCAATCACCAATTTTAATAAAATTTTTGTAAAGTTAAGAGGGAACTATGAACAAGACAGTAAAAGATTGCTTTCTTTTCTCAGTATTTGCTTTTTTTCTTCTTCTGCATGGCTTCCACTGATAAGAAATATTCTCTAAATCTGTTGGTTTATAGCAGGGAAGCTTGGTTGCATGTGAAACCGAAGGATTCTGGTGGAAACTTATCATCCCTTCATGAGGTACTAACTGACTATGCCAAATCTCTATATCCCCTTAGTTTCCCAAATTGTCCTTATTCTTTGAAAAATGTTTTATTCTCCATGCACATATATATGGTTCTTGGAATGATTCAAGAAAAAAGCAGATGCCTTAATTTTCTTTTGCTTTCTTTTTCTTTCTTGATTGAGTCATGCAAATTAGAAAGAAAGAAGAAAGGCATAGGCCTTTCAAAAGCTCCATTCAAGGGGGTGTTTAGTCATTTTTACAAATTACCTGAGGAAAATGGAAGAAAAGTCTTCCCTTTTGATGTGGAAAGCTCATCCTTTTTTTAGTCCCAACAAATTTAAATTATTTAATTGTTTACATTATTTTGTATCTGCATTATTAAACTACACTGCACCCTCTAGCTTTCACCTATAACCTTGTAGTCCCATTTGTTTTTTGAATCTTGTAATGGGTTCAGGTCAATAAATTTACTGGCTAGGGTCAAAATGTACAATAATATAAAATACAGTATTAATTATGAATACTGAATAATTGTATTAGAGAGCTGCACACTGTACACAGACTTTATCAGGCATTCAAAAATGTACTCTCTCTCTCTCTCTTCTTTTTTCTTTGATAAATATTCTATTATTCCCTTAGTCAAAATGTCCTTTTGAATCCCACTTTCACACGCTTCCCTTATAAGAATTGATTGCCCTGTCTCAGTTCTTTATTACATTTTTATTTTTGTAACCAGCAGGAAATGGATCCAAAGTGCTTAAGCTATGAAAGAATATCACAAGTGAGCTCATCAAGCCTTTCAGGGACAAGTCCCAACCCCAAGAAGCCTAACTTGGAGTTTACCTTGGGCAGGCCACATTGAAAGAAAAAAAGAAAAAAATCTACTTAAATTTATATATTTTGTACTATCATTTTGAAATCATTATCTCTCTGATGAGAAGAGGGCTGGTGAAGAGAATCAGGTACCCAGCTGAGAAAATCAGAGAAAAGAAAGGAAAAGAAAAAGAGAAAGAGAAAAAAGAAAAGAAAAGAAAGGAAAAGAAAAAGAGAGCTAAAGAAAGACAAGGAGACAAGAAAGACAGAAAGCAACAAAAGGATGAGTGGAAAAAGCATGTCTTTCCTGTCAAGCTGTGTGAGATCCAAATCAACATATTATATTCCTACGTAAATATGAAATCTAATTGATTTTGTTGTTTTGCACTAAGCGAGAGAGAGAGAGAGTGAATGAAAAAAAAGAAGAAAAAAAATTCTTAGAAAGAAAGAAAAAAAAAATGCTTTAGCTACATATCTTAAAGTATGAAGTGATCCTTGGTAATTGTAATGGAGCACTTTATTACATTTATAAAACATATTTTGTAATTTTACCAAAGGGAATTGGCTCTCTTTCCATCTCCATGTATTCATTCCCACATTCTTTACACTTTATGAACAAAGAAAAAGAAACCCTTTATTCAGAATATGAGCTAGGAAAGGACTGGTAAATAAAGGCATAACTTTTTTTTTTTTCTTTTAAAAAATTTTTTTTGAAACATCCTAGCTTTCTTAGTTAACCTAAAGCGGAACTCCATTTTGATTTCCCTTTAGCAGTAACTTTATTATTCTTTAATTAATTAACTAACGTATTGCATGAATAGCTTTCTTAGTTAACCTAAAGCGGAACTCCAATTTGATTCCTTTAGCAGTAACTTTAATTATTCTTTAATTAATATAACGTATTGCATGAATATAATATATATATATATATATATATATATATATAAAATATATACTAATCCATCGATAATGCCGAAATTCTAAAACCTTTGATGTCATTCTAAGAACATTTAATTATTCTGTAATGGATTAACTTATCATTGCACTTATATATACCATCAGATAATGCCGAAATTCTAAACCTTTGATGTCATTCTAAGAACATTTAAATTATTCTTGTAATGATTAACTTTATCATTGCACTTTAAATTTAGTATGGATAAAGATTGGACTGTCATAATTTAACTTTACAAAAAGAAGATTGCATCTTGCAATTTGTGACCTTATATGGAGGGAAGCTTCTTTGAAAGTGCCTAAAGTTGATCAATAGTAATCTTAAGTATAAGTTATAGAATTTAATTTATTTATTAATATTGAATTCTATAATTACTATCTTTTTTAGTTTCTAATGATTATTTACATTTATATTAAATATGAATAAAAATTTAAAAGTTCATGTTTTTAGAATTTGTACACGGATATATATATGTAGTGGGGAAGATTAAGAATTTTAGGGTAGTAACTTGGTTTGGAATATTTCAATTCAAATATCGAACTTATAATTCATAATAGATGTTCAAAATATAAATATAAAATTAAATATATTTTTATGATAATATTTTTATTTGGGTAAAATAATGCAGATAATCTTGATCATGAACTTTTGGGTGGACATTGGATGCTAGAAATTATCTTCGGGTTCAACAATGACATCTTGATTTTGATCCATTTTCAGATATTCTACAGAACCTTACTGTGTGGATTAGATTTTATTTTCTACCTATCGAGTATTATGACCCTTGATTTTTTTTATTTATTTTTTATTATTTATTTATTTTTTATGCATGTGGATGCAAAAATTGGAAAACCTATTTGTGTTGATACCAATACGAGGTTAGTTTCTTGGTGCAGATATACTCGTGTGTGTGTTGAGCTTGATTTAACTAAGCCTCTCACATCTAAGTTCCACCTAAGAAGAAGAATTCGTCGAGTAGAGTATGAGGGTCTTCATCTTGTTTGTTTTTTATGTGGTTGCTATGGGCATTCGTCTGACCAATGTCGTTCTGAGGAAACCATTGGCTTTGTTGATCATGGTGAATCTAATGTTGTGGGTCTAGGGCATCATGGTCCATCTCATTCTTATTGTCTTCTTGAGAACCAACTGATAAATCGGCAGTTGTAGAAGATTATGGTGAGTGGATGTTGGTTAAGAGGGACAAATGTAATCCTTGCTTCCAGGATTGTAATTTCCCAAATAATCAATATGATGTGAATTAGAAGGATAGGGTAGGAGGCAGAAGAGCATCAAATCCCAACATTAGGTGTTTTAGGTTTGGGATTTTGACAGAGAATCCCATTAAATACGGAATTACTAATAATCAATTAACGCATTTTAAGTGAAATGAAGAGCAAGATGATTTGCATGTGCATAGCAAGACTAATGGGTCGGGCTTTTCTAATAAAGCTTCTTCATCTGAACCTAGAGGAGGCAAGCTTTCTCTTACTAAGGCTACTAAGAATATTGCACGAGCTCCTATCTCTCATGTGTCCCAGCCTTCTAATCAATTTGAATGGTGTGGTCCGACTCTTTATGTGCGAAATAATCCATTTGGTTCTCGTTTAATTTATTGGTTCTTGTTAAGCAGCTGTCAAGGCTAAACATATTGTTGTTCCTAGTACTAAGACTAATACGGGTTAGAAGAGGGAGTTCATCAGACTGATAAATCTAACTCTGGCCATTTTAATAATGATGTTTTCCCTATCCCTACACTCTAAATATTAAGGATGCTTTAATGGATGATGAGACTCACTCTGATGAGAATATTGATGTGGTTGCATACAGGAACTATGTCGTGTCCTTGTGAACTTGAAGAGCGATTTTTGGAGGCTCTGAGAGACTATCTAGCTGAGACAGAATATTTATTGATTATTCTTCTCTCTTGAATTTCATTTATGGCTTTATGGACGGTAATGTTTCATTTATGGCTTTGGGTTGAAGAATATTTTTTTTTCACTCTTCTTTGGACTCATAAACAAATGTCTAGACCAACATAGAAGAAGATTTGATGCATTTCATAATGTTGACAACCTAATTTTAAGATATAATACCACCTCCTTCAAAACCCATTCCAAAAGATCCCAATTAAGGGGGTCATAGGCTTTTTCCAAATCTATCTTGATAGCCATAAAACCTGTGGAACCCTTAGTCATTTTCACAGAATGGATAAGTTTGATAAATAACCACATTGTCAATGATTTGACGACCAGGAATAAAGCTACACTGCTCGTGGAAAGCTGATAAAATCCCTTTTAAATAGGTTTGTGGATTATTGACCTTCGAAATTAAAACTAGAATGGTTTGATTAATCTTGACAAGAAGAAGAGCGCCATGAAAAATATCAATAATACTATTAATAACCGTATCGCCAATAACCGGACACAGCTACTAATAAAAACCAACCTGAAAATCATTTGAACCGAGAGTTTTGAAATGCACCATTCCTAATAAAGCTTGATCAACTTCATCTTTCGTGAAAGGACTATCTAAATAAGATAAAGTATCAACTGGGAGACGAGGGAAGCAGCTTGACCGGAGGACAAAAAAGTTTGACTCCTTTGTATGAAGATGATAAAAGAATTCTTTGGCCATATCTTCAAAAGAGACTGGTCCGAGACCCAAAATCCATCTACATCTTACAATTGTTCACTAAAAAATTTATTCTGGTGGGCTAAGATTGAGAGATGATAGAACCTAATTTTCTGCTTGCAAAAAACTATCCATTCCTCCCTGGACCTTTGAAACCAGTTAATTCCTCCGCCTCCAAAATAGATTGAAGCTTAGCTTGAAGTTTACTCTCCAGACGAATTAGCTCTCCTATTACAACGCAGCCAAATTTGAACTCCTCTAATTCAACTTAAAAGCCTACGTTTCTTGCCGAAAATAGTCATATTCTAAGTACTTAAATCTCACTATAGATATTCCAATTCTTGAAAGAGTGGCCGATCAGAACTCCAACTCTGACGAACAACATTAATAAAGGTATGATGTTTAAGATTAGAGAAGATGATGAAGGTGGACAATTGGACTAGCATAAACAAAGGCCATATTCCAAGATTCACCAATTCAGATTAGAGAAGATGATGAAGGTGGACAATTGGACTAGCATAAACAAAGGCCATATTCCAAGATTCACCAATTCAGATTAGAGAAGATGATGAAGGTGGACAATTGGACTAGCATAAACAAAGGCCATATTCCAAGATTCACCAATTCAGATTAGAGAAGATGATGAAGGTGGACAATTGGACTAGCATAAACAAAGGCCATATTCCAAGATTCACCAATTCAGATTAGAGAAGATGATGAAGGTGGACAATTGGACTAGCATAAACAAAGGCCATATTCCAAGATTCACCAATTCAGATTAGAGAAGATGATGAAGGTGGACAATTGGACTAGCATAAACAAAGGCCATATTCCAAGATTCACCAATTCAGATTAGAGAAGATGATGAAGGTGGACAATTGGACTAGCATAAACAAAGGCCATATTCCAAGATTCACCAATTCAGATTAGAGAAGATGATGAAGGTGGACAATAGGACTAGCATAAACAAAGGCCATATTCCCTTCACATACGCAAGAAAGTACTTAGAATTAACATCAACTCCCTGAAGCGAAAATAACTTGGCTTGCTGGCGCTTCTTGATGTCTTCCTTTTCTAAGATAAAGTTCCATTCCTTTCGTAAAGCCAAATAATCTTTCGGATCCATGGTACTCGGCACATCTTACAACAATCGATTCAATAGAGCCTTACGATTTCGCTACTCTCGATTGCGACCTCTCCCCCCATTCCGCTAGAGCTTCTGCACAACTATTGTTTCTGTCGGTAACGAACACATTACCAAAACGGTTCTGTCCCAAAGAGATCAGCTCTGTAATAACCTCCTCTAGCAGCCATGAGTTATCAAATCTGAACCGCCGACTACCCCCCAGCTCCTCTAGAGTTTTTATTTGAAAAAATAATGGCTTGTGATCACTGACCGGAGCTATGAGCATGAAATAATTGGAACCCGTAAAACGATTAGAGGAAGTGATAATCTATTCACATACAAGTGTAATTTAAATACATGATTACAGACTCTTCTAATCCTTGTTTCAAGGAACTTGTATATATCTAAATATACAAGGAACTTGTATATATCTAAATATAACACAATAGAATTTGAATAAGTCTTTGTAACAATTACGTTGTTATCTTATCTAATACGCCCCCGCAAGATGGTGTACAGTCTGCAACACCAATTTTGTTTCTGAAATTGCTGATTGCTGTGAAAGATAAGGGCTTTGTTGTCATATCAGCAAGTTGGTCTTTTGCCAAGATATGAGTGACTCAAAGAGTTCCATTTTGCACTTGTTGCCGTACAAAATGATAATCTATGGCAATGTGTTTCATGCGGGAGTGAAAGACCGGGTTTGTTGCAACATAAGTAGCTCCCAAATTATCACAGTAGATCACCGGAGATTTGGGTCTTGGAAACTGCAATTCATCTAATAAATTTCTGACCTAGCCAAATCAGCTACTGTGGAGGCTACGAATTTATATTCAGCTTCAGTTGAGCTTCTTGCTACAGTTTTCTGCTTCTTTGAAGACCAGGCAACTGGGTTCTTTCCTAGAAAAATTATGTAGGCACTAGTAGAGGTCCTATCATCGTGATTTCTCGCCCAATCCGCATCGGAGAATGCATGTAAATCATCATCAGTTTGTCTACAAAGATTCAATCCAAAATCAAATGTACCAACCAAATACCGCAAAAGTGTACACCAAATACGCAAAAGCGTTTAAGAGCAGTCCAATGTTTTTCCAAGTTGCATTTGGATGTGTATTGCGCTAGTTTATTAACAACAATTGCACATCTTGGTCTTTTGTAAGCAATAAAGGTATTGTAAACTTCCTATTAGAAGCCCGATAGATCAGTAGCAATCCTGTTAAACAATGCAGAATCTGAAGAATTGTGAAGAATTGAGGGTCATGGTCGAAGACATTGGTGTAGATGCAGATTTGGCTTCATGCATGTGAGCTTTCTCTAGAAGGTCACGTATATAATTATGTTGTGAGAGAAACAGACCCGTGCCTGTTCTCTTGACCTCAACACCCAGAAAATAGTGAAGGTTCCCCAAATCTTTAATAGAGAATGCCTTACCCAATTGATTAATGAATGCTTCAATTCGCATAGCACTACTCCCACTAATAATTATATCATCAACGTAAACTAGTAAATAAAGAACAGTCCCTTGTTGATGATATATAAATAGGCAAGAATCTGATTTGGATTGTTGAAAACCAACAGCTATCAGAAACGACGTTAAAGCAGAGTACCACACCCTTGGAGCTTGTTTTAATCCGTAGAGAGACTTATCCAATTTGCACACAAATTTCAAATTGTGATGTTGAATAAAACCAGGTGGCTGCTCCATAAACACATCTTCATCGATGAATGGAAGGCATTATATGGACATCACCTGTCGAAGAGGCCTAATTTTTATCTAATCAGCAATAGATATAATAACCCGAACTGTGGGATGTTTTGGCAAAGGAGAGAAGGTCTGATCGAAAATCAAGTCCTGGTTTTGAGTTAAATCCTCGTGCCACCAGACGTGCTTTTATAACCGAACTGAAGAATTCCCTGGATCATGCTTTATGCGAAACAAGCCATTTTACAGCTAACACATTATTTGCTTTTCCAAAGGAAGCCAAACGCCAAGTTTTTCTGCTTATGAGGGCTTGATATCTCTTCTTCCATGGCATATTCGCTCACTTCTTTCGGATCCTTCAATGCCTGAGGCAAGGAACAAATTGAATATCAGATTGAACTTCAGTGGATAGACACAGTCTATTAATTGGCTTTCGAATTTGATTTTTGCTGCGTGTCACCATTGGATGTACATTTTGATTGAGATTAGAGGCTAACGGCAAGCTGCTCACAACATCACTTTGAGTAGGTAATAAAATAAGTGAATTAGAAATTTCAGTACCTGAACCATAATCCGAGATGTTACTGTGTTCGGGTTGCTGCTGAATTAGCGAAGGAGAAGCCGAGGAATCAGGGTTCACATAATTTGGTTGCCCACTACTGTCAAGACCTGCAGACATTGGTAAAATAAAATGTATGGGTGACTATGGGTGACCAGGTATCTAAATGTATGAGAATCAGGTCGTTCTAAACTTGGTGGCTAAGAGAATTAAAACGGAAAGTCAGATTCCTAATAAAGTCAACATGAACGAGAAGATAGATTTTTTGGATGAAAATGAGATCATAGCACTTGTAAGCACTTTGATAAGCTGAAACCCAATAAAACACAAGGTAAGAAAACGTTTTTTTTCCAGTTTAATGTTTATTAAATGGAAGCGAATCAAGGATAAAATAAAACACCCAAAACCTTTAATTTAGCATAATTGGGTTCTTTGCCATGAAGACAGTAGAAAGGTGATTTATTGTCCAAATAGAGGTTGGCAAATTCCTATTGATAAATATAACGGCTGTCTGAAAAGCGTATGTCCCAAAAAGATAGGGGTAGATTGGCTGAATGAATATGTGAGCCCGGTTTCGACAATGGTGTCGATGTCGACGCTCAGCTGTGGCGTTATGATTCTGGTGTGTAGGGTGGAGTAAGAAAATGAAAAATGAGAAATCCCTTTTTCTTGCAAGTAAGCTTTCAGGTGTATAAATTCCCCCCCATTATCCGAATAGATTGATTTAATTTTCCTATTGAAGTAGTTTTCAACAAGATTCTGAAATAGCGGAAAAATTGAAGACACGTCAGATTTTCTTTTCAAAGGAAACAACCACACAAATTTGGTAAAATGATTGACAAAAATGATATAATACCAAAATTCATCAATAGAAGTGACCGGTGATGGTCCCCAAACGTCACTATAAATTAATTAACTCCAATGGAGCAGAGCTTGTCATAGTGGACTCAAAAAATGGAGACTTGTGCATTTTGTTGCACTTACATGAATCACAAAAGAAATTATTGTTTGAAACTGATAAATCAAATGACTGCAAAAGAAGACGCAAGATAGGTGTTGAAGGGTGGCCTAGCCGACGATGCCATATATAGGGGCTGTGAAGAAGCAACAATATGATTAATGGTCAAAGAAGAACCTCTTGACAGATTGGGCGGCCATTCATAAATGCCATTAGTGGGCTTCCCTTCCGCTAGTAGCGCCCCCGTGCTCAAATCCTTCACAGTAAACAGAAAGGGATTAAATGTCACCTCAACATTATTATCAGCGCACAATTTATAAATAGAAATAAGATTCTTGTCAAGAGCAGGAACACATAAAACATTCTTTAAACTCAAAGGCTTGGTGGCAGAATTGAAGGTAACAGTCCCTGTATGAGAAATTGGATAGGATTTACCATCACCAAGGAAAACATTATCACTGCCTTCATAATCTGAATGAATAGCCAGATTCTTTAAATCTTCTACCACATGCTGATTTGCATCTGAATCGACAACCCAATGAGGATCATTTGTCTGCCGATTGCTAGTAACACAATTAACTTGAGCTTGAGTCTTTGAACCAGCAGCAGTGGAGTTTTCATTAAACAGCCATGGGAGCAATTGGAGTTTTCAACCTTCAACGCCATAGGGAGCAATTTCTTTGAGTTTTAAAACATTTTTGTGACATGCCCCAGGCCTGTCCCAAATTGACATTTAGACCCTGTTTTTTTTTGTAGGTCGAGGAAGTAGGAGTACCTGAAAAATTTCCAGAATTAACAAAAGCGGAAGATTGAGGAGCAGCAGTTGACGATCCAGCTTTGTTTTTTGCAGTATAGTTCACCATTGTGGGAGTAACAACCAAATTCGACTCACGATTCAATTGACTCTCAAAGTCAGTCAATTTATCATGAAGATCGTCAAAAGAAATCTCAAAGTCACGTGCTCGAATGGCAGCCGAAACCTCCTTATATTCAGCAGGTAGACCATGAAGAACATGGAGAACAGTTTCATTCATCGTAATAACAACACCAGCAGCAGCAAGTGTAGTGGAGTGTAGTGGTGGATTCGATAATTTTCTGGAGAAACTCAGTAACTGATGCGATCCCTTTCTTAGCTGTAAATAGAGACTCTCTCAAGCTCATAATGCGAGCTTGAGATGGCTTAGCATAGGTTTTCTCCAGAGTAACCCAAACATCCTGAGAAGTTTTCTCACCAACAACATATGAGACAACATCGGGAGAAAGAGAAGCGATCATAGCGCTTCAAAGGTGCTGATCTTGACGAAACAGATAGGAACTGGTTGTCAGATTACTAGCAATAGGGTTCTCAACAAACTTAAGGAAATCATAACCAACCAATAGAGAGTACCACTGAGTATGCCACTACCACTGAGTATGCCACGATTGGTAGTTTGTGGCAGTCAGTTTAAGAGGAGCTTGAGCGGAGGCATTAATGGAAACTAATTGAGTTTCAGAGGGGTTTGGGGTTGGCATTTGAAGAACGGTAGGAGTAGTGGAACTGGTTTCTTCCAGAGGATTAGTCATTGACAAGGAATAGAAGAATCACATATAGGATCGAAAAAAAATGCTGTTTGAGCAAAAGGCTCTGATACCATAAAACGATTAGAGGAAGAGATAATCTATTCACATACAAGTGTAATTTAAAATCTATTCACATACAAGTGTAATTTAAATACATGATTACAGACTTTTCTAATCCTTGTTTCAAGGAACTTGTATATATCTAAATATAACAGAATAGAATTTGAATAAGTCTTTGTAACAACTACGTTGTTATCTTATCTAATAACCCGGATATCTTTTTAGCCATTCATTGTTAGCTAAACACCTATAAAGCTTCTCACAAATGGCGGCTTGGAAGCGTCTACACTGCTTCCATGTAAAAACCAAGCCACTGAAAGGGAGTTCATTTAAATTGCAATTCTGAAGAATTTGCCTAAACCCATCCAATAGATAACTTGGATGAATATCTCCACCCATTTTTTCCTCTTGACGAAGTAGGTCATTAAAATCACCTAAACATAGCCAAGGCATCGTGTCTCTACTTGCAAGAGCTCTCGATAAATTCCAAGATTGCCTTCGTTTGTTTCTTTCTAGAAAACCATAGAAGCCAATAACCCTTACTCAACTGTTATCCAGTAAAATAGCCATGCCACCACCTCGACCCAATCTATCCGCGATAAAACTGTTAGAAAATCCCAACTATTATTGAACCTCCTCCACTTACTTTCCTATGTTAGCATTTCGATAAAAAAAAACCACCACCGGCTTATATCTCAAGGTCAGCTCTTTGAGAACTCTTATTGTTTGGGGGTTACCAAGTCTTCGACAATTCCAGCATAAGGTATTCATTGCGCCCGGCTATTCCCGGACCCCAGGATCAGCTAATATAAAAGGAGATGAAGCCACAATCGAATCCTTGGATCTAGATACAACTGGGGCAGTTTTCTTTTGTGGTTGTGGTCTCTTCTTCCCATCATCAGTTTGTGGAATAGCTTCGTTTTTCTAGGGAACTCAATTTCTCACCATTACTATCCATGTCCATGAAAACCACATCGTCATTCCGCTGACTGACTTGCAAAAGATTACCCATAAAGGCTCTATTGAACTCATGAACCTTAAGGCCATGAAAATTTGGTTCCAATCCCCTTCCAAGAAACATACCCCTACCAGTATAATGCACTCCATTTTCCTCTCTAAACATCACACTCTACTTCTAGGTTTCTCGTCTCAAAGGAACCTGTAAATTATTGATAGGACTTATTTTTATAGTATTTTTAGTTTAATTTTTATTAAGATTTTTAGCTTTTTTTTAATTACTTTGATTGAGATTTGTTTAGATTTATTTTTATTTTTAATTAAGTTTTCTTGATTCTTGATAAGCTTGATTTGAAGGGTTTTTAGCGGGAAAATAACCAAAATTTGCATCAAATTTAATTAAGTTTTCTTGATTCTTGATAAGCTTGATTTGAAGGGTTTTTAGCGGGAAAATAACCAAAATTTGCATCAAAGAAGGTTGGAGCTGAAAAATAAAGATAAAAGCTCAACATGACCAAGTTAGTAAAATACATAGCCTGACTGTGTCAGACGCCATGGCCATGTTCCCAAGAAAGTTGAAAATTCAACTGGGCCGAAATTGATTATTTTGCCCGTGTAGAATTGAAGTCCGGGCTTGTCTTGTGCACAGACTTGCATGGGAATAATAGAAGACTTACCTTGTTTGAGTTACAACCCTATTTGATCAAAGAAGATTCCTAATTGGGAAGAAACACAACATAAAATCAGTTTTCTGTTCAAATAACATTTCTTCTTAATTAAGCCAGCTAGTTTCCTAGTCGAATTCAAAAACATCGTATGAGGTGTATAGAAAGAGAGATCACTACACCAATTGAATTATCTTAGATCTTAGATCTTTGTTATACTTTTTTCTTAATTTTCTTTCTTTTAAGACTTCGAGCATTTAAAGTTTGTGTAAAGAATCTAGGAAGCCGTCCACGCTATTCATTTACTAGTTTTTATGTTTAAACTCTTAATCTTGTTTCTAATTTTCATTATTCATGTTGATTATGCAATTATTTTCAAGTTTAATTGAGTTTTCTTAATTACTATGTTGACCTAAATTATCATGTTAGGGATTTGATGTAGCTTAATTTCTATTTCAATGGACAATATTAGATTTGATTTTCCTTGTTCAAGGTATAATTTATTATTGAACTTAATGTTTCCAGACAAAGTTTCTCCCCTAGTTGCTTTTAATCTTTGATTTCTTTTCATCAAATTATCTTGTTTGATTTCTTATTGCTCTCATTTATTTCTTTTATTTTTCAATATACTTTCCTTATTATCATTCAAATAATAGTAGGTTAACACAATTCAGGTGCTTGGTATACTGTCCTTGTGGGTTGATACTCTACTCACTCTTTTTTATTTGTTTGTAATTTCATGCACTTGCGAATTTGCCTTGTTAAGTTTTTGGTGTCGTTGTCGCGGATCGGCATTAAAAATATCAATACTAATTACCCTATTATTAATTGAAACATTTATTTTTCTGTTACTTTAACTTTTCTTTTACAAGAAGTTTTAGGTATTTTATGTAAAGAAGATCTCGTAGCATTGGACCTTTGATTTTTGACCGAAAAATTGAAAGGCCTTATCAAAGAAATAATGCTAGGAGAAGAAGTTGAGAACGTGAAAGCAGAAGACAATCAACTATGGCTAACAATGGAGAATTATAGGCTTTATTATTGCAAGAAGAACAATAGGTCTTGCAACATCAGCCCAATCAAAGGCCCCAACCTCCTATTCGCACCTTTTGAGATTACACAACTCATTCTCTTAATGGGGCCATTTCAAGTATCACTAGGCCTAGGGTGGAAACTAATAATTTTAAGGTCAAGCTTGCAATTATTCACCTGCTTTTCACTTTAATTCAATATGGAGGTTTGCCTAGTGAAGATCCTAATGCCCACATCACAAACTTTCTAGAGATTTTTTATACTTTCAAGCAAAATGGAGTTTCTGAAGATGTCATAAGATTGAGACGATTTCCCTTCACTCTAAGGGATAAAGCACGTTCTTGGTTGCAATCATGCCCTGCTGGAAGTTTCACTACTTAGGAAGAACTAGCCAGAAAATTTCTAGTTAAATTCTTTCCATCTTCAAAGACAATAAAGCTTCGTAATGAGATAATGAATTTTGCTCTCCATGATCAAGAGAGTTTGCAAGAAGCTTGGGAGAGATTCAAAGACCTGTTGAGGAAATGTTTGCACCATAACTTACCCAAGTGGTTACAGGTACAAACTTTCTATAATGCACTGTCTTATACCAAAAAGATCACTTTAGATGCTGCTGTTGGAGGTTCTTTTAAAAGAAAGGAGATCGATGAGGCATATGATTTGATAGAAGAGATGGCGAGCAATAGCCATTACCAAAATGCCTCCGAAAAAAAGAAACCTGCAGGAATTTATGAGATTGATGCCATCACCGCATTGAATGCAAAATTAAACATTATGGTAAAGAAATTTGTGGGTCCCGTATATGCATGGCACAATCCAAGAGGGGGGTGAATTGGGTTTTAAAAAATTAAATATAACTTTCAAAAACAAAATCAAAATTCTGTTGTAGCAGAAATAGAAAGCGTTTGTGAGAGTTAATTATCAAGATTAGAACTTCCTCACAAAACATAATGCAAGATTAGAAAGACTTTGTAAAGAGCAGCTATTGATTAGAACTGCTTCACAAATCTTAATCAATTTCAAAAACACTTTATGCAGGAAAGTTATTACGATTACTTTAATCAATTTCAAAAACAACTTTATGCAGGAAAGTTAATTACGATTAGATACTTCATAAAGCTTAGAACAAATATTCAAGATTTCTGTGAAAGACAGTTTATTGAAATTTTAAAACTGACTTCACAAAGCTTAAAGCTAACTTGAAAACTATTAAATGTCAAATTTGTGTGATTTATCACTGAATATAAAAGAACAGATTAGAACTTAGTATAATCACATATGCAAAGTCCAAAGTTCTAAGATGTTTATAAAGATAAAGGCTTATTTGAGTTTAAGAACCATAAAACATTAACAACTTTGCATTTCTAAAAAGATTTAACAGAAGTGTAAGTAATGGAATCAAGTAGAATCTTCAGAAATAAAAAAGATAAACGCAACGATTGATAGTGGTTCAGCCCTAACTCGCCTACATCCACTCCCCAAGACCCATCTTGAGATCCTCCACTCATGTTATCTCTTTTCAGGGTAAGAGACAAACGCAACAGTACAAGGCAATAGATCAACACTTAGATCTTACGCCTTTGTCCACTCAGATTTCTAAAGGTTCCCTTAGTCACTTCACCTTTTGTTGTTTTGTAGAGAACAGACAATTCAAATCAAACATTAGAATCCATACAAGGAGAAGGCGGCTTTGATAACCTATTTACAATAGCTTTTTCACTAAATTATTACAAAGAAACACAAAAAAGTTTTTTCAAATAAAAAGCGCTGTCTAACAACAGATTACCAGAATCTTATAGACAAAAAAAAAGAGAATGAAATATAGCACAAGAAAAACTAGAAATCAAGAATTAGAAATCAATTTAAAAGAACATAACTGTTTTTCAAAAGAAGTTGTTATAAAATTTTTCTTTTTCTCTTAAAATATTTCTGAAGCAATAAGACGAATGAAATTAGGGGGTTTAAGAGAGAAGTATTTTTGAGAGATAAAAACGTTGAAGCAATTATCTTACTACTCTTACTCTTGTAAAACAAATTACCCACGTCTTCACAAGAGGAAGACGCCTTTTATAAAAGGATGAAGATCCCGTTTTAGAAAGTGTAATCTTTATCCTTCAAATGAGAATTTTGACTTTCAAAAACCAAAAGATACAGAGATCTTGTAGCCAAAAATGTTTTGAGTCAAAATATTTTCTTTTAAGATAAGCGAATAAAAGCAAGATTTTAGACTTTCTTTATAGAACAATTTCTGAAAATAAAAAGATATAGAAATCTTTTTCAAATATTTTGTTACCAAAAATAGTTAAGACAAAATCTTTTTCTTGTAGAAAAGTAAATAAAAAGATCATGATTTGACTTTTATTATTTAAGGTAGTTTTCGAAAATCATTTTTAAGAGACACTATAAAAAAAATGCGTTTTTGCGACTGATTTTCTTGCGATGATATTACGACCAATTGCGATGATTGGGAGAGTGAATATCTGCCGACCGATTTGCGACCAAATGGTGACAGAATTTGCAACCAAACGGCGACAAAATTTGCGACCAATAAGAAATCCGTCGCTAACTATAGCGCTAATAATTCCTGCCAAATTTAGTTCTCTGTCTGCAAAAGATTAGCGAACGATTTGTGACTGATTGTTTGCAACCGATGAGTTTTGTCTCAAATCTGTCGCAATTTGCTCCATATTAAAACGACACCACAGAATTAAAAATTGTGACCTATTTTTTGAATAATTTGTGACCAACGTGAGTAAGGGCTTTATAACTTGCGCGAGCAGCCTCCTTCTTCTTTCTTCTCCTCCCCCATTCGCAGTGCCATTCCCAGCCATTTGCAGCATCATTTCCAGCCGTTTGCCGCCTCCTTCTCCGCTCTATTGCAGCGCCGGTTGCCAGAGAAGCCCTTCTCCTCTTCGTTCGCGGTCATCAGGTCAGATACGAGTTGCTCTCTTTTTATTTTTTTTGGTTCTCGTTTTTGTTCTTTTTTTTTTTTTTGGATTTCGTTTCTTTTGGTTGTTCTTGTAGTTGCATGACAAAGGTAGTTGCATGACAAAAAATTAGTTGTTATTTAGTTCTATCTTTTGGTTTGTAGTCTGGCATTGTGTGTTTGTTTATTAAAATAAATGACAAAAGGAAAAAAAAAGAAAAATTTTGATATTGTAAT
The DNA here is from genome assembly GCF_014843425.1 of Jatropha curcas. Next base: position 5,645 of record NW_023591563.1, on the reverse strand, counting down.
GTAATTTTTGGAATTTTTTTTATTTAGGCAATTGATATGTAATTTAATCAATGTTTAATCAATCTAATTTTATTAATTAGGCATTCAATCAAATAATTTTAATAAGTTAAAGTATTCATAGATGCATTTAAAAAATTAAAGTGTTCAATTGATTTGAAAATAAAATAAAGAGTGCCAATAACACTTTTGTAAATTTCAAATATATTTAAAAAGAAACAAATAATAAATTCTCATGTTTATTTGTTATTTTTATTTCTAACACTTGCCCAATTCTTAGTAAAATTAAAGTTGAAGAAGTCCTTTTGTAACGTTAGTAAAAGTAAGTGGAAAAACAAAAAATCACTATCTTATTAATTATGTTAAAAAAAAAACTTTAAAATTCAAGTAAACAAATGACAAAAAACATATTGTTGTAACTAAAACAACCATAATATAAAATAAGTGCATAATAAGATAAATCAATATATGTGCATATATAACCCCTTAGAAATATATGTGGATATATAAAACAACGCATAACTAATATTTTATTCATTTTTTTGTAATTTATGAAATAATGCCATTGTTGTTATTATTCTTTTTTTTTTTTTTGTTATGAAATGAATGATGCGTGAGATGTTGGAGGCCTAGTAATGGCCATTTTGCCTTTAGAGAATATTGATATGATATAGAAGTGTTTATTGAAGTGTGTTTTTATTTGAGATTTGATTGTGTTGTGCCGAAATACCGCCGAATGTTTTTAAAAAAAATTGAATATGTGGAATCGTACACTTACTGATATTATAATACGTTTATATATATATATATATATATAACCTTAGTATTGAACAAATGAATTTAGTCAATTTACATTTATATATAGTTACCCTTATTATAGAAATAACCTTAATAAGTTAGAAGTGTAAATTGAACATTACATTTGGTATGTTTTAAGGATGGTTTAGACTAATGCAATGACATATAATTTTCCCTTTATAAACACAGTATTAATTAGGTAAAAAAAATGCAGACTAATCGAGATTAGATGTACTGGCAGTACGAGGTCAATGGGATATTAAGACGAGTTCTTGCAAGGATTGGAGGCATTTATACAGTTTGCAGTTGGTAATCCCAATTGTATGGATGGTAATAAGTTGGATCATATAAGTTGAGGGTGTCGCATGTATCACCAAGAGGTGTCAAATAGAGCCTCTTAGATTATCGATAAATTAAACTTCAAATTTATGCAAAAATGGTTCGTGAAAAAATTATTACGAATGGATACATTCCATGTGAACCTGCCTCGAGTTTCTAGTGGGTCAGGCCGCTCTATCCCGATAAGTTTAGAAGGTCAGCCTTATCAATTTCAGTATGGTAATCAATGTAATGATATGGTAATCGATGTGGGTAGAGAAGAATTTCATTGGGATAATATGGAGGAATCGCCAAACTATGCAGCACAACAATTGTTTGACGTACTAAGTGCACCTAACAGTGAACTGTGGCCTGAATACAAAAATGATTCAGTTCTATCTGTTGTGGCACGATTACTACACATGAAAGCGGAGCACCATTTCTCAGAAAGATGTTACGATGATTTTGTGCAGTTAGTAAAAGAAATATTGCCGGAAGGCCATTTGATGGTTGATAATTTTTACCGGACAAAAAAATTAGTTCAGGGATTAGGACTACCCATGGAAAAGATTGATTGTTGTCGTAGTAATTGTATGATATACTGGGGTCTTGACTCCAAATTAAGAGAATGCAAGTTTTGTAATCTTCTAAGATATTAACGGCGGGGTCGATGGATCAATTTGCAATGCATATTTGGTGCAAGAAGCTTCCACCTTCTGTTCACACTACTTCGAACCACATGTTTACACCAAGCATTGGAGAGTGTTTACACCAAGCCATTGGAGAGTGCCACAGTAATTGATAGACGGAGGAGATCGAATAGAAATTCTTGAGTTAGAAGGAAATCTAACAATTTTCACACTAATAAATTGGGCGTACGATTGATAAATAAATAAATGAATGAACTATTATTATCTTCTAATATATCATGCATAAAAATTCATTACAGGCTGAAAAATATGGTCGTGAGCCCACATCGATCGAGGTGTTTACTTACACTCACACGAAGGGCCACGATGGAAATACGTTTGTCGACAAACATATGGTGGGCATCAATGTAAGTAACAATGAAGAATATTTACAGTTACCTTCTAGTCTTTGCTTACGTGTAAAATTTCAATATGATAAAGCTTGCAACTGCATTGATTAATTAATTTATTGTTTTCAAGAGAACTATAGTACAGCTTTCGAGTGTCTTGTTTCTTCTCAGGCTGAAGCTGAAGCTGAGTCAAGAATTGATAAGTTAACACTTTTTCTGGAGGCCGTATGGAGGCCGTAGGGGGCGAAAAGAAGAGGAAAGTATATGGCATCGAGTCTTAGGCATCACAGTTTTACTGCGGCTCAGCATCTAACGCTTCTGTAGCCAGCTCAGGACCACAGCCCCAGCATAGTGCCAAGGAGTTTACTGCATTACGGGCTCGTGTTGATGAGTAGGAGAGACAGCTTGCAGAGCTTAGAGCGCATGTCATATGGCTGTCCGGTCAGCCTGGTGTTGGTACTTCTTCCTCTGACCCTACGCTTGTTACAGATCGAGATGTTTCGACAGCTCAGCAGCAGCCACTACCGTCTCCTCTTAATCCCGATACTGCAGACGATACCTTAGTCACTCCTGCCGACACTACGACACATCAAGCAGGTACTGCTCCCGGCGATACGACACTGGATCGTGCAGATGACCAACCTCGTAGATTTAATTTTGGACCTTTTTAGCTTTTTATGGTTTTTATTTTGGACCTTTTTAGCTTTTTATGGTTTTTTCAAATTTTGTACAGTACATTACATTAACAATTACATTTTTATATTGTTATTGTGTTGTGATAGTGAGATATATCTAATGGCTCTGATACCAATATATATATATATTTATGCTGGTTTTCACAGGTGCAAAAAATTATGATTTTTAATATTATTATTATTTTTTTGTAATTGTATATTTGCGACGGATTTGCGATCGAACTAAAACCAAATATATAATCGTCAAATTTAAAATTGCGATAGATGACCGACCAACGGCTTTCAACATTTCCGACTGATTTGCGACAGAATTTCAGAAGGAAGACACGACTAACTTTTGCGATCGATATTTATATTTTTGCGGCCGATATTATGGTCGCAAATTAGCGACTGATTAGTAATTCGGTCGCAAAAAATTTTGCGACGAGCACTTAATAATCGGTCGCAAATCGATCACTGATGGTATTTAGAGACCGATTTATTACATTTTGTGACCGATTAGTCGGTCGCAACTGAGCGAATTTTTTGTGGTGAGAGAGGAAATATTTTTGTGGTTACAAAAAATATTCTCTCTATCCTACAATAAATCCTAAGAAACTTAACCACTAAAATCTTCAAAAGTCTTCATGGTCTTCAATTAATCTTGGATTTATAGGAGTTTGTCTTCTTTATCAATTTCCTTATTTAAAAATAAATAAATCTGCATAAAATAATATTAGTACAATAAAAAATATTAAATTTATTTATTTTGCATAATCATCAAAATCTCAAGATAAAATTGACCCATGAGCCAATAATCTCCCCCTTTTTTATGATGAAAAAAAACCAATAAATTTATCAAAAATAAAATCATGTGCTCCCCCTAAATTTATCCATGTAAAAAAAAAATTCAAGTTCTAAACATAACAATTTTATCATGAAGCAAGATTAGAACTTATAAAATTTCCCCTAAATAAGTGCAGTGAAATATCTATGGGGATTAGAACAGCATATGGTTTTAGAAACTGATATTAGAATTAAAACTAAATTGATATTAGAATTAAAACTAAGTTCTAAGTCTAACATTTAGAGCATATGTTTAGAATTAAGAACTGAGTTCTAAAGTCTAACAATCAGAGCATATAATTGCAACAAATATAGATTTAGAAACTAATATTGGATTAAAACTAAGTTCTAAGTATCAGATCATCATATAAAGCACAAAGCATATTCTGTTTATATGGAAATGAAACAACACAGATTTAGAACATGATAAGCACATAGAGATTAAGGACTAAGTACTAAAAATATAACATTCTCCTTCAGGTACTTAAGCACAAAGATGTCATGTGTTCTCCCCCTTTTGTCATCATAAAAGAGGGTTAGTAAAATCAGAGCAACATAAAAGCGAAAACTAACAAATAAACAAACCTAGACAATTTAAATAGAATTTAATAACACAAACTACAAACACAAATAAAATAAAACAAATAATAGAAAATAGTTCACAAAACATAGTTAGAGCTGATTAGAAGGGAGTCAGAGGGGTTTGGACTCAGTTCTAAGTCTTTTAGAACTTATGAGGTTCTGTGCAAGAGAAGTTTCACCTTGACTCTTAGGACGTTTAGAAGAGGGATGCAGATGAGGCTTCCTTCCATGAACTCTATGCCTTCTCGCAGTGTGCTTCACTCTCTTACGCTTTTCTGAGGTAAGAGTGTAGGGTGTACCCTTTACCTTTAGAGTAGCTAGCCTTCTCTCATTGACACTTTTCATTTTCTCCATAGACTTGATAAGGGACTGATTATGTGCAATCACAGCCTTACTATGTTTGATAGCGTCACCAAGTTCCTTATTATGTTCTTCAATAAGTTCTCTTTCTATGTTGCTCAGCATAGCCTCTCTACTCTTTTGTGCTGTCAGAAATTCTGATTCCTTTTTAGCCTCAACCTTAGTCTCCTTTTCTTCTTCACTTAATTCTAACTTTTCTGTATCAGCATCACTGGTTTCCTCAACTTTTACTTCCTCTCCTTTTCAAATTGACTCAGTCTCTTTTCTAGGATCAACAGAATCATTTTTCTCTTCAGTTTCAGCTTCATCTTTCTCTTTTTCTTCCTCTTTCCTAGCTCTTTTTCCCACTCTATTTCAACCTCAGCTGCTATCTCTTTTTCTTTTTCTGTTTCTTCCTTTTTCTCTTCTTCTGATTCTTTTTTATCTTCTTCTTTCTCAGCTTCCTCCAATTTTCCTTTTCCTTTTACTAACCTTCTCTTCTTCTTCTTCTCAACTTCTTCTTCTTCTTCTAACCTTAATTTTTCTTTTTCTATTCTTTCTTTTTCTCTTTCTCAGCTATCCTCCATTTTCCTTTTCCTTTTACTAACCTTCTCTTCTTCTTCTTCTCAACTTCTTCTTCTTCTTCTAACCTTAATTTTTCTTTTTCTATTCTTTCTTTTTCTGCCTTTTCTTTGTCCTCAGCACCTTTTTTCTCTTTTTCTTCTTCACTTTCTTCATCCTTTAGTTTTAAAGATCCACTATCCAACTTTGAAACAATATGACCCTCACTCTTATCTAAATCAACTTCTAAGAACTCAAAGACAGGGGTAAGCACCATACCATAGAGTAATTTCTTTGGGTTGTTCTGCATTTTATCAAAAATAATATGGCACAGATTGAAGGGTTTCTTTTCAATTATATGCTACATTATGCACATTTAAACTTGGTTTACATAGTTGAGCAAACCGCTCTTTGGATAGATAAAGTGCATAATTAGCTTATACAACCACTTCATGCTGTCATTAAGATTAAAGCACTCAATTACGTTCTCT